>ML821489.1:23174-61493 GCA_009831015.1 Picea engelmannii
TTCTAATTATTCTATATGGTTTCTAATTATCCTATATGGTTGAGAAATTAGATTAACCATAATTTTTTCTAATTATCCTATATGGTTGAGAAATTAGATTAACCATAACTTTTTCTAATTATCCTATATGGTTGAGAAATTAGATTAACCATAACTTTTTCTAATTATCCTATATGGTTTCTAATTATCCTATATGGTTGAGAAATTAGATTAACCATAACTTAACATCTTTAGATATATTTTCATGACAAGATATTTGTTTTTAGTTTGATTTGTGATGGCTGATTATTAATAAATATTTTATTATAATTTAAATAAGATATATTTTTAGGACAAGAAATTTGTTTTTAGTTTGATTTGTGGTGGTTGATTATTAATAAATATTTTATTATAATTTAAATAAGATTTTTTTTAAAATATATTTTAATTTGATTTGTGGTGGTTGATTATTAATAAATATTTTATTATAATTTAAATAAGATTTTTTTTTAAATAAATTTTAGTTTGATTTGTGGTGGTTGATTATTAATAAATATTTTATTATAATTTAAATAGGATATGTTTTTTAAATAAATTAATCAAAATAAATTTTGATTTAGTTGTCGTTTAATAATGAATTAATAAGTTTAAATTTATTTTGTAAATATTATGCTTAAGAATTGAGAGTTTTGAGAGTTCTTTTGTTTTATTTTATTGCAAACTGCTTTTGATTGTTTTATTTATTGCAAATAGATTTAGTGCAACTACTATTGTGTTTCATTGTAATGGTTCACTTCTTCACATTCATTGCTCGGCATGGTGTACCTAATTACTTAGGTATAGAACTTAGGTATATCTATAGAGATTATATTTACTTAGTTATTGTAGTGTGTTTCATTGTAATGGTTCACTTCTTCACATTCATTGCTTGGCATGGTGTACCTAATTACTTAGGTATAGAATTTAGGAGTAAATAAATTTAAGAAAAAAATGAGAAATAACCATAAGATTTATTCAATTCAAAATTAAGTATTAATTAAAATAAAAAAACAATTATAGGGAATTGCTTGGCATGGTGTACCTAATTACTTAGGTATAGAATTTAGGAGTAAATAAATTTAAGAAAAAAATGAGAAATAACCATAAGATTTATTCAATTCAAAATTAAGTATTAATTAAAATGAAAAAACAATTATAGGGAATATTTGAGTATTAATTAAAATGAAAAAACAATTATAGGGAATATTTGAGATAATATAATTTTTTTAATTCTTTTTAATTAATACTATTCATTTAATATTGTAGTAAGTAAATTTAAAAAAAAAAGAGAAATAATCATAAGATTTATTTATTTTTGTTTGTTAATTTGTGCGGGACTTGTTGACTACGCGATTAACCTGCGGCTTGAGAAACCGCGACTCAGGGGCATCTAAGCCGTCAAAATCACCCGGGGATCGCACCCGGCCTGAGCCACACCAACCCTTAACATGGTTGGATTTTTTGTCCCCGCAGGTTTCGAACCGGTGACTTTAACAACATGGAGTGGCTTAACAATACACTCCATCACCGACTGTCCTACACCTCGGAGACTAATAATCATAAGATTTATTCAATCCAAAGTTAAATATTAATTAAAATGAAAAAAACAATTATAGGGAATATTTGAGATAATATAATTTCTTCAATTTTTTTTAATTAACACCATTCATTTAATGTTAAGGAATAATTATCATTGGTATTGAGGTTAGGAATTTTTCATGACCATGTTCAATGTATGTATAGATCATAACATTTTTCAAAGAGTTAAATATATCACACACTTTAAGAGAATTGAACCTTAAGCTTTGTGATCAAAATATCATCATCCTTATTAATTTAACACACATGGTCAAGAAAAATAAGTATCATCTATATTAAAATTATACAAATTTCATTGTATTAAGTTTAATTGATCATTATCGTTATTGGTTGTTACACCGCGTTGGAAACTATGAAAAAATGAAATTGTGCAATATGGTGGAAAGCCAACAAGTTTGCAAAGTGTTACGAAAATACAACATATTTACATACCAAGTTGAAATTTAAGGAATGGTAGATCAAAGATCTAATTTTGTGTTTTAACTATATCAAACTTGTTAGTTGAAATCTAATGAGTGCTAGGTCAAAGATATAAGGATAGAAAGTGTTAATCAAGTGAAAGAAGTACAAAGTGAAATTCTATTAACTCACCAATGTAAAAATTCAAGATAGGTAAGATTGAGATGATGAAAACACACACTAGTGGGAAATTAAATAGGAACTGTCTAATCTTGTAACAAACTTTCCTCTAATTTTGGTAATATAGAAAGTTAGAGTTCTCATCAATCTGGAATTTTGACTGAATTTTTGATGATTTGGATCGATTCCAAATTGTGCAAAATTCTTAGAGTGGGCACCATTCCACCATACACAAACTTGAATTATGGTAGAATTATGATCATCCCTAAAATTTCTATCAATTGTTTTTATTAAATTTGTGACCGAAAAGAAGGTTTGTTTGCTACAAAATTAGCCTACTCCAATTAAGTAAACACCATATTAAATTGGATGGAGAAAATCATTGTAACAACTCCCAAGATTGCAATGGATGAATATTAGTATGGATAAAATTCCTATCAAAATGCATCACTAATGCTTTGATATGGAGTAGTGTGCAACAATATAAAACAAGAGGCAAGATGAGTAATGTAATGTACCTATGGAGGATAATATGGGGGAGCTATGGAGGTACCTAAGGGGATAATAAGCGTAATGTGGCCATAATCATGGAGTAGGTTCACTTAGTAGTTGATGGGTAGTAAATAGATCCACTTTGTAGTTGATGGCTAATAAATAGGTCCACATAGTAGTTTATGGGTAATAAATAATTCCATTGGGTAGTTAGAGGAAATAATATAATAATAAGGGATAATTGACACAAAAAATATGAATAGTAATAAGGAGAAAGTATAAAGACACATGATTATGTATTGGGTATGTTGGATGTATTGTATTGTAGCAAGCATGGTTCGTGGAGTAATTCCTTCAATAAAGTGTAATTGACGGTGTTACTCTATCTTAAAGATTCTTCTATATATTCTTGTGTTGTTCATTGTGTGAATGCATTTGATATTTTTGAAGTTAAGAGTTTATTTTATCTTATATATAAAGATACCACTTGTAGTAAACCTTGGTAGACATAAGATAAGATAAGAAAAACCCTTAACCTCATAAATAACAAAAACATTCACACCATAAAGAACATAAGAATATAAAGAAGAACCCTTAAGGTATGGTAACATCATTAATTACTCCTTATGGAAGGAATCACTCAAGTCATGTTTGCTACAACACAATACATCCAACATACTCAATACAATGATACTCATGAGTATTTATATTTTCTTATGAGTAATCCTATGGGTCTATGCCAACTATCCCTTATTATTATATTATTTCCTCTAACTACATAATGGACCTATTTATTACCCATCAACTACGAAATGGACATATTCCATAATTATAGCGACATTACATTCATTATCCCCTTGAGTACTTGCCTAGGAACCCCATATTATGCTCCCTAGGTATATTACAAGTAGGTAGAGGAGATATCAAGACTATTTTATCATAGTTATTGTAAAATCTTGTTTGGTTTCCTAGATACATTATAAGTAAGCATATGAGATATCAAGACAATTTTTATGATAATTGTTGTAAAAGTTTTATTTGACATTTATTTGATTTTGGTATCGATCACTTTCTAAATAATCTTGGAAAAGTGAATATTAATTATAAAACAAAATATTTATATAAAATTGTTAGTGACACTTCAAAGTATTTGAGGCCACCATTAAAACTTCTAAAGAATTATCTCTTTTGTATTTAGAAATTCAATTTATTAGATTTAACATATTATCATTAAAACATGTATATTTTAGCGAGAATTGAACTTAATTTTTTTTTACCTTTGTGTATATTTGAAAGTAAGTCAATTAAGGAAATGGCAACCATGGAATTAATTCAACAAGGTTAAGAGCTCAGCTCATTATAATTAGAATTGAACTTAAAAAAAAATTCACCTTTGTGTTTATTTGAAAGTAATTCAATTAAGAAAATGAAAACCATGGAAGCAACTCAACAAGGTTAAAAACTCAACTCATTATAATTATTTTAGAGATTTAAGATAAAGTTACATATGAAGTAATTTTAGTGATCATTGAGAATGGTTATCATAAATGATTGCATTCTTGGTTACAATGGTGGGTGTTTGGGTGATTGCATTGGTGTTAAAATCACATATAAAATGGGTGATTCTTCCATCTCCCATTTGTTGCAGTGGTGGGTTCTTGGGTGATTGCATTGGTGTTGTTCCTTAATTGGGTAGTAATTGGAACAAGTTTCAAGAAAATGTCACTAAGGTGTTTTTTTGGGCAATCCCTGGTTTGGATTCCCCCTCTTGTCTTTTAGATAATGTCACATCTCGTAAACAATAGACATGTTATGTGTGAATTGTGTAAAGTTCACCATAGTATCAAGAGAGGCAAGAACAGGATAGAAAAGGTGCAACAATTGGTGGTGTCATCTTTCTTTCAATGGAATAGATTTCAATAAGAATGGGAAGGAAAATTCATGGTGGAATATCAGGAAAGAGACCTTTTAATTATTGAAACAATGGTTTAGTTGAGGAAACTTCTAGAGTTGGAGAAAATGATGAGGGTTTTTATGCAATTTTTATGCAAATCATGTTAACAAGTTTTTAGAGTTAGATTTGAAGGTGGATTCAATGGTTTCATTTGTCTCTCATCTTTCTAATTTTCTAAAATTTCCTAGGGAGGTATCTTAGTCCCCTTCTACTTCAAAATTCTCTATGAGTATGGCCCCAAAGGATGAAAGAATTAATGCCTAAATCTTACCCAAATTAGCTTTGGAAGCTACTGGAATAGAAATACACCCAAAGGACCATTTAGTTAGGACCATGAGCTATGAGGACATCAAGTGATAAGTCTAGGTGCTAGAAGATGCCCTTCAAGGCACTGCCTTTTAGTTTTGTTTAAATAGTGTAACACGTTGTTATTCCAAGTTTCCTCTCGAATAGTTTATTCAACATTATACCTGTTATCACAAGATTTGTACTTGTTCCAAATCCCCAATGCAAGTCCCCAATTCCATGTAACTACAGGATATCCTACCAATGTCACCTTAGTAATAAACCCCTACATTTTAGTGATGGAGGAGGTCCACCACAAGGGAGGCTTCCCTAGTGATCTCAAGGGATCAAAGTAGCAATTAGTTCGTTAGCCAAGCTTACCACCCCCTCTCTTGATCACCTAAGTCAAGGTCTAGGTCAAAGGAAAAGAGAGGTATGAAGCCTTTTGAGTACCTTCCCGGAACAAGAACACTTATAACATATATATAATGATTTCCAAGTACAAGTATGCAAGAGATACCCCTTGAAGACACTAGAAAACAAAGATTGCTATGACTATTATAAAATTTAAGAAATTAGCAGTAGTACAACAATAATAAATAAATGATAACAACAACAAGAATTGCTCTTCAGAATTGCAACAATTTATCATGAAAACTTAGCATTTACTTAGTAGAACATTATCCAATAGTTAGATGCAATTTCTAAGTATGTTAGACTACTATTAGAGAAATGTATGTACCGAATTGAAGTATGTTAGTATGGTTGTAGAAAAGTTTTGCAACAACAAGAAGCTTATTAGTGAGTTAGCTTAGGTTAGTGTTAGTAAAGTTAGTAGGATGCTTGAGAGAATGGAAATTGAGAGTTTGTTGATCACTTTAACCATAAGAGAGCTTGAATATTAGTGCCTCTGAGGGATATGGAGTCTTTACAACAACAAATGAAACTAACTTGAAACTTGATCTAGATGTAACCAAGAGGCGTGATTCAATTTCTAAGTGTTATAATAGTGTTTGATGTGCTCATTTAACCATAGAAAATTCTACACCATTGTCACCCAACCATAGGCACAAAGCCACCACCAAGCACCTTAACCTTTGATAGAAAGAATGGCTCCAAGAAGCCACACCATAACCAGCAGATAACTAAGAGATCACACTTTCTCCAAGGGCAACACACAAGACAAAGTACCAGAAATACTGTAAAAGAGAAAAAAGTACAACTGCAACTGTTGTTTCTCCTCCTCCAAACTTGCATATTGTTTCTATTTTCCTGAGTGAGAGTGAATGAAAAAATGAGCCAAGACGTCCTCTATTTATATTAATCTATCCATTAACTTTTCTGGCTGGGCCGACCTGACTTTCTAGTAATTATATTTTATGTTTATCTTTTTCTTGTGAGTTCAACTTGTCTTTCTGGAGGATAATACCTTAATATTATATATTATTCTGAGAGGATATGTCTTCTATGGTTTTCACACATCTGTTTAGGGTTTATCTTGCCTCTGAAATATTCTATTCTAGTCAAAGGTTACATATAGAGGTTAATACCTCCTGCATCTACCATAATATCAACACTCCCTCTTAGCTAGGGAGGTATTAATGGTCTCAAACACATCCATACATATTCACATGCCATCGACAAGAATCACATAGTATTGTAGACCATTCTACAGGTAGCATCATCATAGATAAAGTCACGAGTATCATCATCACTATCAACATCATCTGGTAGAAATCTAGCATCAAAACATATCCACATACTTATTCTTGGTATTGTCATATACAATATATGATCCAAGTGGATATTGGTGGCCACCCACCTTTTCCATATTCCAATTGGCTCATCCAGACAGTTTTCAGTTCAACATGTTTCTCTGTAATGGGGACACTTCTTTCTAATTGTGGTTTTTTCACTTACAAGGCTATTCTAAAGCCCTACACAATCAAGGTCGATATTGGTGGCTGCCCACTTATTCAAACTGGCTTATTTTGGAAGTTTTCATGTATGTACATCTTTTTGTACTTCCAAGGTTGTTTTGGGGCTATAAATAATGTTTTATTGGCTTGTCATAGTCAAAGTGTAGACAAAGTTAGATTTTTATGGCATAATGTGTATTTCTAAAAAATACCTTTCCAACGAGCTATCACACGTCTAAAAAAGATATCGTATGCAAAAGTTACGACCTCGGGAAGTTAATGTACTAACTTACCCAAACGGGGCCCATATGACTTTTGGAACTTCATATCCTAGGGTTAGGTTTTTGGATGTCTAGGGTTTTGGAATTAATGTTTATCATAAAATGGCCCTTAGAACCTCATTTTAATCACTTAACATGTTTCTTGAGAAAGCTCTCATGCGGCAGAGGGATGAGATGATGGAGAATTTTTCACACATCCTTCAATGTCCATCGATAGCAACCAATGCATATTCATCAAACTGCCTACAGAATGCCATTTCAATCCTAGAGACAAAAAGTTAGTGGAACAAATTCAACCCCACCAACAACAAGTTTGTGACAACCTTCCACAAACCAAGTAACACAACTTCTCCAACAAGGCACATAGCTCGCCAAGATTCATAAAACACTTTCCCCTCTTTCTCAGGCACTCAACAAAATGGATACCATTTCTTCGTAAGGGGGGAGGATATGAAGAAGGGGAGTGCCTCTTGAATTCACAGATGTTGGCGAAGGGGACCCCATTGCATTTCATTGTTGATAATGTAATCTAGAAGAAACTCATCTCAGTTGAGGTCATCAAACAGTTGGGGTTGTTGACAACACCACACCTGCAACCATACAACATCGGGTGGCTTCACCAGGGATGAGATCTCTGTGTCATCCAACATTGTTGCTTGTCCTATGGCATCCAACCCTTCAAGGATGAGGTAGTGTGTGATGTTTCCCCTCTTGATGTTTGTGTTTTTTTTTGGGGACAACTATATATGTGAAAATGTCATGTTTTTTATGAGTCTCAACCCTGTAGTGTCATTATTACTCTAGGGGGTTAGTTCTATAGGATACCAGAGTTAGTTATGACTACTGTTCGACCAAAACAATGCTGCAAGGTAATATCTCATACTACAAAATTCATCCTCTTCACAGTTTGTTCAAAGGATGTACAAAAGGCCACTACAACCACTACAGCCTCAACACCTTCTATCCAACAAAAGAATATTGTAGAAGAGAAAGAAGATATTGGTTCTTCACCTACAATGATGCCTACACAATGTCGTGTCAGTCCCAGAGACAACAGGTTGGTGGAAAATATTCAACCCCACCAACAACAGGTTCATGAAATCTTTCACAGACCAAATAATGCAACTTCTCCAACAAGACACGCATCATGCCAAGATTCAGAAAATTCTTTCCCCTCATTCTCGGGAACTCAAGGTAATGGAGACCATTGCTTCCTAAGGGGGGAGGATCTAAAGAAGGGGAGCACCTCTTCCATTCAAAGATGTGGGTGAAGAGGACCTCATTGCATTTCAATGTTGATAATGACAACCAGAAGAACCTCATCTCAGTTGAGGTCGTCAAATAGTTGGGGTTGTCGACAACACCACACCCGCAACCATACAAGATCAGCCCGCTTCACCAGGGATGAGATCTTTGTGTCAGCCAACAATGTCGACTATCCTATCACATCCAACCCTTCAAGGATGAGGTAGTGTGTGATGTTTCCCCTCTCGATGTCTATGATGTTTTTTTGGACCAACCATATATGTGGAAACATCATGTTTTTTATGATTCTTGAACTCATAGTGTCATTATTACTCTGGGGGATCAGCTCTACAGGATACCAGAGGTAGTTCTGAATATTGTTCCACAAAAACAATGCCACAAGGTAATCTCTCATATTTCAAAACTCATCCTCTTAATAGTATGTTCAAAGGATGTACAGAAGGCCACTACAACCATTGTAGCCTCAACACCTTCTATCCAGCAGAAGAAAATTGTAGAAGAGAAAGAAGATATTGGTAATTCACCTACAATGGTGCCTACACAATGCCCTATTAATCCCAGAGACAACAGGTTGGTGCAATAAATTTAACCCCGCCAACAATAGGTTCATGAAAACCTTCCATAGACCAAGAAACACAACTTCTCCAACAAGGCATGCAACTCGCCAAGATTCAGAAAACGTTTTCCCCTCTTTTCTGGGAACTCAACACAATGGAGACCATTGCTTCCTAAGGGGGGAGGATCTGAATAATGGGAGCACCTCTTCCATTCATATATGTGGGTGAAGGGGACCACGTTGTATTTCATTGTTGGTAATGAAAGCCAAAATAACCTCATCTAAGTTGAGGTCATCAAACATTTGATTTTGTCGACAAGACCACACCCGCATCCATACAACATCAGGTGGATTAAACAGGGACAAGATCTCCATGTTAGCCAACATTGTTGCATGTCCTATGACATCCATCCCTTCAAGGATGAGGTAGTGTGTGATGTTTCCACTCTTGATGTCTATTATGTTGTTTTGGGCCAACCATATATTTGGAAACATCATGTTGTTTATGAGTCTCGACCTCGTAGTGTCATTATTACTCTGCGAGGTCAGATCTACAGGACACCAGAGGTAGTTTTGACTACTTTTCCACCAAAACAATGCCGCAAGGTAATCTCTCATACTGAAAAAATTTATCCTCTTCACAATATGTTCAAAGGATGTACAAAAGGCCACTACAACCACTGCAACCTCAACACCTTCTATCCAGCAGAAGTACATTGTAAAAGAGAAAGAAGATATTGGTTCTTCACCTACAATGGTGTCTACAAAATTCCCTATCAATCCCAAATAAATAGGTTGGTGGAACAGATTCAACCCCACCAGCAATAGGTTCATGACAACCTTCCATATACCAAGCAGTGCAACTTCTCCAAAAAGGCACACAACTCTCCAAGATTCAAAAAATGGTTTCCCTTCTTTCCTAGGTACTCAACATAATGGAGACCATTGCTTCCTAAGGGGGGAGGATCTGAAGAAGGGGAGTGCCTCTTCCATTCATAGATGTGCGTGAAGGGAACTCCGTCACTTTTCATTGTTGATAGAGAGAGGTAGAGAATCTCATCCCAATTGAGGTCGTCAAACAGTTGGGGTTGTCGACAACACCACACCCACAGACATGAAACAATGAGTGGATTCACTAGGGATGAGATCTACGTGTCATCTAGCAGTGCCACCTATCATATGGCATCCAACACTTCAAGGATGAGGCAGTGTGTGATGTTTCCCCTCTTGATGTTTTTGATGTTGTTTTGGGCCAACCATATATGTGGAAACGTCATGTTGTTTATGAGTATCGATCCTGTAGTTTCATTATTACTCTGGGGGGTCACCTCTATAGGATACCAGAGATAGTTCCGACTACTGCTCCACCAAAACAGTGCCGCAAGTTAATATCTCATACGGAAAAATTCATCCTCTTCACAGTCTATTCAAAGGATGTATAGAAGGCCACTACAACCACTGCAACCTCAACACCTTCTATCCAGCAGAAGTAGATTGTAGAAGAGAAATCAATTATCGGTTCTTCACCTATAATGGTACCTACACAATGCCCTATCAATCCCAGAGACAACAGGTTTTTGGAACAAATTCAACCCCGCAAGAAATAGGTTTGTGACAACCTTCCATAAATCAAGTAGTGAAACTTCTCCAATAAGGCATGCAACTCTCCAAGATTTAGAAAATGATTTCCCCTCTTTCCCAAACACTCAACGCAATGGACACCATTGATTCCTAAGGGGGGAGGATCTGAAGAAGGGGATAACTTCTTCCATTCACAAATGTGGGTGAAGGGGACCCTGTTGCATTTCATTGTTGATAACGATAGCTAGAAGAACCTCATCTCAGCTAAGGTCATCAAACAGTTGGGGTTGTCGACAACACCATGCCAACAACCATTCAACATTGGCTGGATTCACCAGGGATGAGATCTCTGAGTCAACCAACAATGCCTCTTGTCCTATGACATCCAACCCTTCAACGATGAGGTAGTGTGTGATGTTTCCCCTCTTGATGTCTGTGATTTTTTTTTGGGACAACCATATATGTTGAAATGCCATGCTGTTTATGAGTCTCGACCCCATAGTGTCATTATTACTCTAGGGGTGAGCTATACAATATGCCAGAGGTAGTTCAAACTACTATTCCACAAAAACAGTGTCGCAAGGTAATATCTCATACTTCAAAATTCATCCTCTTCACAGTTTTCTCAAAGGATGTACAGAAGGCCACTACAACCACTGCAGCCTCAACACCTTCTAACCAGCATAAGAATATTGTAGAAGAGAAATAAGATATTGGTTCTTCACCTACAATGGTGCCTACACAATTCCTTGTCAAACCCAGAGACAATAACTTGGTGGAACAGATTCAACCCCGCCAGCAATAGGTTCGTGAGAGCCTTCCACAGACCAAGAAGTGCAACTTCTCCAACAAGGCATGCAACTCACCAAGATTTAGAAAACACTTTCCCCTCTTTCTTGAGAACTCAAATTAATGGAGACCATTTCTTCCTAAGGGGGGATGATTGATCCAAGTGGATATTGGTGGAAACCCAGCTATTCCATATTCTAACTTGCTCATCTGGATAGTTTTCAGCTCAACACATTTCTCTGTAATGGGGACACTTCTTTTTAATTGTGGGTTCTACACTTACAGGGTTGTCCTGAAGCCCTACACATCATCCGGGTGGATATTGGTGGTCGTGCACCTATTGCAACTGGATTTGTTTGGAATTTTTCATGTCAGTACACCTTTTTGTACTTCCAAGGTTGTTTTGGGGATCTAAATAGTGTTTTTTTGGCTTTCCATGGTCAAACTGTAGATGAAGTCAGATTTTGAAAAACAAATGCATAGCTCTCAAAAATACCTTTCCAACAGGCTATCACACACCTAAAACGAAAATCGTATGCAAAAGTTACGACCCCAAGAAGTTAATGTACTAACTTACCCAAACAGGGCCCACATGACTTTTGTCACTTCATCTCCTAAGGTTAGGTTTTTGGATATCTAGGGTTTTTTCATTCATGTTTATCATAAAAGGGCCTTCAGAGCTTCATTGTAATCATATTCTTGTGAATGCGTGCACTCATCACATCTCTTATCAGAGGTAAACCTTCCACCATTCTAGCGAGTTTTGTACTCTATATTTTTATAGTCTCTGTACAATTATTTCATTAATAGAATTCATGTATTGTTGTATTTCTCTGTTTCTGGAAATTTTTATGCGCATTTCATTATAATATCTCTTTTTTCATTTCATTTAAAAAATAATCTGGATCAATGGTATGAGAGCACACTGCTCTTCATCATTTTTTTCAGTGCATGTCCCCGACGAGGTTTGAGTATAGCAAGTTAGATCTCAAGCTTGTCTCTCTTCAGGAAAATCGCTCTCACATGCCCAAGTAACCCTCCATGGCAGCATAAAAGAAAAATGATGAAGCATAAGATTATATTAACTTGTTTCTTGCACAAGCTCTCGCATGACAAAGGGACGAGATGATGGAGAATTTTTCACACATCCTTCAACGCTCATTGATAGGAACCAATGCATCTTCAACATGAGGCCATTTTGGAGGAACCTCTCCCTTCAAGGTAAATATTAATTTTGATATTCCCATATTTGAAGGTCAGATAGATACGGATGCCTTAGAAAAATGGTTAAATCTTCTTGAAGGTTATTTCTTTGTTCAAACATTTTCTGAGAAGGAAAAGATCACCTTTGCACTCCTCAAGGCTCTCCCCCATGTTAAAGATTGGTGGGAAACTTGCTGGGAGAAAAGTTCCATAGAAGAATCTGGAATATATGGGGTCGAGCCCACTTGGGATTTATTTGTGGATTCGGTCAAGGAACAATACGACCATGTTGATAACTATGAGGACCGGTACATGAGATGGAATACACTACGACAAGAGAAGAGACAAACAGTATCGGAGTTCAAAAATACTTTCCATACCTTGCACACCAAGATGGGTATAAAAGACTCCGAGCGACATCTGATTCTGAAATACTGCAGGGCTTTGCATAAGTACATCCAAATTGAAATGGATTTCCTAAACATCTCATCATTGGGAGCTTCCTATCAATATGTTGTCAAAATCGAGTAGAACTTTAGGCACCAGAATGAATGGGAATTCAAGTGTACAAATCCACAACAACCAAATCATGGGAAAGACAACACTAATCAACAACCACCAGACAACCAGTCCAAGACACAGGAAAAGAAGGGTAAATGAAATATGAAGAATGACTCTCGGAAGTGGTGTGACTTCGACAAAATCCCCTAGAACAACACCAGTGAATGTCGCTCGAAACAATCATTGGTGGCCGAGGTCAGAGACAAGGACACGAACCCATATTCAAAAATTGATATAGAAAATATTGAGAACAGAGAGATCGTGAACATAAAAAATCAACCCAAAGAAACAATAGATCTTGAAGAAGGGGATGTTGGATTACTGAGAGGGGGGGTGAATTAGTAATAGAGAAATTTAATCCTTTTTAACCATATAATCCAAGTGTTATATCAATGTATCATTATCATCCAATAACTACAGAGTAAATAATCAATGAACAAATGAACAATCATACACATACACAGTACACCAGTGTTTTACATGGAAACCCAAAGCGGGAGAAAACCACATAATGTTTTTTCATATATGTCTTGAAGAATTACATTCATTGGAAACACCAACTTCCTTTGTTTTCCAACTGCAACTAGAAGGAGGCTCAAACCCCCTAGTTTCTCGGGCTACAACCTGAGGAAAGCTCCAACTCCCCAATTCTCTGGCTACAACCAGAAGGAGGCTACAACCCCCTATGTTCTCCGGCTACAACCAAAAGGTGGCTACAACCACCTGTCCTTTCCCCATCCAAATGCCCTGACGTATAAGTAGAATGATGGAACCATTGTCACACTATCACTATGAGATATATTGTTGTAAGCCTGTACCAATCAACCTGAACCAAATAACCTATACCAATAACCTAAACCATGCATCAACCTGTACCTCAACCTGTACCATAAATAAGTGCATCAACCATGCACCAACCTGTACCTCAACTTGTACCATGAACAAGTGCATCAACCATGCACCAAACCTGTACAAATAACCTGTCACAACAACTTGTCCAAAAAACCTATCACAACAACCTATCTCATCAATCTTATCAACCAAATAATATCTACTCACCAAGACAACTCTCAAAGATGTGCATCAACCAAGCATAACACAACAACTCATAATCATCACCAAGATCAATATGTTCTTCTAATAATACAAGTATGTTACATCATCCATAAACCATGTGTCAAAAATACTACTAACAAATGCCTCCAACCATGTACCAATCATGTATCAACTACTCATCAACTATGACTCATTAATATGTACCAACATCATCAACTATACACCTCATGTATGTGCCAACTCATCAACTACTTGTCTCAACCATGTACCCGACATGTACCTCAACCAAATTCCCTCATCAATTTAATCATTCAAATCTGATTTGTAACTTTGTAATAGACCTAGTGTATATGATCACATACCTACAAACCTTCCTTAACTTTAACAACAAGAGACTAGCATTTTCATGAAACTTTTCTTTAGTCTCACATGACTAGTTTTGGATTAGTCAACAACCCTAAATTGAAATAATCATAACTATGTACTTGTAATGAATAAGGATACGAAAATAGTATACAACGTTCTTCAGTGTGTTTTATGCAATTCCTTTAGGTGTCACTACTTGGAACCTCTCAGAAAAGGAGTTATGGAAAAAATGGCATATCTTGCTGAATTTTGTCTTATTCTAGGAAAAGACCTTGTAGAGAGTGCCCCACACTGAATATTTGTTGAATCGATCTGCAAATGTTACACAACACACTACATACTGTACTCTAACCAACACATTTAGTCTTACTGAAGTTGGATCTGTTATGAAGAAGTTATGACGTTTTTACCCGAAACACATGTTTTAGACTAGTTTTAGAACTAGCCAAAAACCCTATTTTCCACGGAGTGTAACTACAAAAATACAGTGACCCACAAGCTGAAATTTTTACCATAGATACTTGGATATGTTTCCTCAATGGCCTATAAATTTCACTGTGTGAATCATTCTAGAAATAACGTTATTGCGAAAATGGTGAGATGACATGTAAATAACATACCTTATAAAACATCATCAAAAGAATTTATCCTCCCTTGAATTCCAACCTTCTTTTATTCACCTTACCTCTAAAATTCGGCTTAGATATCTTTTGGTTACCTCAGTCACCTACATATATTCAATATGCTCAAGTGTGATATAAAATGAGAGAGCCTTTCCTCTTATTTATACTCTCCAAATATCTTCCTTAGAAGCATCTTCTAGGTCACTTAACCCATTTCTAACTTAACCTATTTATAGGTCACTTAACAAATTTATAGGTCACTTAACCTATTTTCCTCATTTTTAGGGATAACCACTTTCCATAATTAGAAAGTTCTCTATTACTTTATCATTTAAATATTCCTCCTTGACTTTGTCACCTCACTTTATCATTTAAATAATCTTCTTTGATTTTGTCACTTAAATTTATTATTTAAATAATCCTTCTTGACTTTGTCACTTTAATTTATCATTTAARTAATAATTTCTTCTTTGCAATCTCTTTGACTTCTTTGACCTTTTGGGGCTTCACACCAACATATGTGGGTCCTCCAACTTCTTAAGSCTATAACTCTCAAACCGTGAGGAGTTATGTGACGTTCCRCATACCACCAGAAATGGCATGACATGTACTATCAATCTAGAATAGTCGTACCTTCAAATATATCAAAAMTTATACCATTATCCATCAAACAAACTTGGKTCCATTTCCCAAACCTGGGTTCTCCAACTTCTCATGGCCRTAACTCTCTAACTGTGAGGAGTTATGTGACRTTCCACATACCACTAGAAATGGAATGACATGTACTATCCATATAGAATAGTCTTACYTTAAAATATATTAAAATTCATACTATTATACATGAAATAACCTTGGGTCCATTACCCAAACCTTTGTGCTACCAGAATTCACTATTGAACTTTCTCCAAGGGTTGACATCAATTTAAAATACCACTCTCCAATGGTTGAAATCAATGACAACCAAAAATCCATACCAACTATCCATCAACCTAAGACAACTGTATGACAATCTCCCCCTTTGGCATTGATGGCAACACTTAGTCATGATAACATTCATTCTTATACTCTTAATCAATGTTTCTATCTCTCCCCCTTTGAAATCAATGGGAAAGGGTATCTCCCTTTGGGGCTGCTCCCCCTAACTAAACTTTCCTTAGGGTTGCTCCCCCTATCTACGTGCCTTTGATTTTTCTGTGTGTTTATAAACCTTTGATTACTCTCTTTCTCTTCATATGAATAATATCTCCCCCTTTGACAAAGGGTATCACTCTGAAGTCATATCGCTCATTCTTCCCTTGTGACAATCGCTCCCCTTGAAAACATGCCTCTATGCTTTCTCTCCAAGCATTTACATTTTCATATGATAAATCTCTCCCCCTTTGTCCTATTTATGGTGCTTCTTCGTGTACATCTAAGACATATAAGATAAGCATTCAAAAGCATTCATTTTGGAGTAGAAATTACTTCGAGTCTCTGGTGAATATACTCAAGGGCTTTCCCTGGAAGCGGTTTTGTAAATATGTATGCCACTAGTGCTTTTGTTCCCACATATTCGACTATGATGTTATTCTCTACAACCTATTTCCATAGAAAGTGATACTTGATTGGAATGTGTTTCATATTAGAGTGCATCACCGAGTTTTTTGAGGTACTAATGGCACTTGTATTATCACAATATATTGGAATGGGCTGATCATACTCAACCTATATATCTATCAAAGTTTTTTTTATCCATAGAACCTATGTACAACATGTTGCTACTGCAATATACTCTGCCTCAGCTATAGATAAGGATATTGATGATTGTTTCTTGCTTAGCCAATATACTAAACACTCACCCAAGTATAGCATTGCTCCATTGGTGCTTCATCGGTCATCAATGCAACTTGCCCAATCTACATTTGTGTAGGCAATAAGTGATAGATCCTTTCCTTTTGGATACCATAAACCAAACTCTTTTGTTCCTTTGATATGTCTAAAAATCCTTTTCACTACTAATACATGTGATTCCTTTGGTTCTGCTTGAAATAGTGCCACCTGTCCAACTACCTGAATTACATATGGTATGGATGTTATCACATATAGTAAGTTGCTAATCATTGACCTATATTGCCTCTGATCTATAGACTTTGAATAATCATCTTTGCTCAACTTGCAACTGGTTTGCATAGGAGTGATAACTGGTTTGTAATCTTCCATTCCCAACCTCTTTAACATTTCTCTAATATACTTAGTTTGAGAAATAAAAATTCCTTGGTTTCTTTGACATCTATGAAGACCCAAAAATATGGATAGTCCTCCAAGTAATGAAATTTTAAATTCATTTTTCATATCCTTTGCTAATTTCTGGCTTAACCTCTCATTAATACTTCTAAAACAATATCATCAACAAAAATTTCAATTAATAAAATATTACCTTGAGTTACCTTGATGTAGAGGTTGTTGTCTACGCTTCCTTTCCATAATTCATAGGGAGTTTTGTCATTGTTGTTTTTGATCATTACTCTATTTTGAATGTGAACTGATGTATGCATTGCATGTGTTCAAAAAATATCTGTCAATTTGGAATCCATTAGCATTGTTTGAGCCATTTCCTATGTAATTATCATCCATTATGATAATGTTCCTTTGTCTTTGAACCCCTCTCTGAACCAATCTATGAATCCATGATCTCTTCCACTATCATATATCTGTCCAAACCTTCTAAATGTTCTTATGAATCCATCTCTGTCCATACTGTCCAAGACTCTACTTGCACAAATGTCCATAATGCTGACCCATTTATCACTATACTATCATGAAGTATCGATTAATCTATCAAACTGTACTTCTGCTAACTGATTGCTCTAAATCTGTCTTCTCAAACTATGCAAGATGCTCGAAGGATGGTTCTTTGTTCTATCATAGCTATCGCATAGACTCCCCCTGTCTAATAGTCATATTACTTGGGAGTATCTAAGCCGGATGGCACATAACAATTCCTTCTCTGATGTGTATTCATCATCAACTTCATTGGTAGATTCATCACCATCTTCATTGGGAGATTCATTATCTCTCTGATATTTGACTTCTTTCTTTCTGTCTGTGGATTCATCTTTCACTACAATGCCTGAAAATACAATCTCTTGAGCATGTTCCTTATTTACCCGTCCTTCCTTTCTTTCAGTTATTTTCCAAACATTTTTGTATCTGACATATTTCCTTTTGTCTGTAGAATTTTCTTCGTCTTGTTTTATTGCCAATCTTGCGATCTCTGGTACTTGGTCTTTGTTCACCTCTTCTTCTTGTTTTCTTATCCATACTTTCTTATATCTGATATCAATATTCTCTTTCATGGAAGTATCGATCATGATTCTACAATCACTGGCTACGTGTCCATAGTTATGACGTTTGTAACACTCAATGTTACGTGCGACCACATATGCACTTCTTGCTTGGAAATTTCTTTTATAATCCCTGCAATCTACAACCTTATGTCCAAAGTTAGTACAATAAAAACAATTACCATAAAATAAATTTGCATACCTGGGAGTGAATAATATTATTTGTGGCATAGTCCTTATGAATTTTTTCTTTGACTGATCATGATCATGATTGAAGCTTCTTTGTGGCTTGAACATGGATGGTATTCTTGAAGATGTATCTTCATTAGTTTTCTTAGATTCTGGTTGACCATGATTACTTCCTTTGAGTACTTCTGCATAACTCTTTCTATTTTCTCCATTCTTCTTTTCTAGCAACTTAGAGTGCTTCTCTTCATTCTCTATAACTGATGTGGATGTTTATGTCTCTTCAACGTTCATGTTGAGCTTGATGATTTTACTTCTCAATGTGACAACTTATTCTTCAAGCTTCTCAACCTCTGCTTCTTTCTTCATTATCTGAGACTTCATGGCTTCTTCTGTTCTTTTCGCTTCTTCAAGCTGGATTTTTAATGTGATTATTTCTTCTTCAAGTTTTTTCTATTCTTGACCAAAATTTTTCTCAAGCTAGTTTAGATCGTTATTTATTTCCTTAAGATGATCTGTTAATATCTTGTATCTCATTTATGCTTCTTCCTTTGGTGCTGCTATGTTGGTTTCCAAACACTGCTTTTGATATTCAAGATTTTATTCGATCTTTATGGCTTCTTCTAGCTGAGTTCTTAAGTTCTCAATAACCTGCTGGGCTTCTTAAAAAATGTGAACACTTTCCTTTTGTTTCATCAATTATTTCTTGAGTGAATTTTTTTCTTCTCTTATTTCATCTAAAGCACTAATCAATTGTTCTTCATAATTATCTTCCAGGGGAATGCCTCTTCCATTCATAGTTGTGGGTGAAGGGGACCCCATTTCATTTCATTGTCGATAATGATATCCATAAGAACCTCATCTCAGCTAAGGTCACCAAACATTTGGGTTTGTCGACAAGACCACAACTGCAACCATACAACATCGAGTAGCTTCACCGGAAATGAGATCTTCGTGTCAGCCAACAGTGTCCCTTGTCTTATGGCACCCAACCCTTTACGGATGAGGTAGTGTGTGATGTTTCCCCTCTTGATGTCTATGGTGTTGTTTTTGGGCCAACCAAATATCTGGAAACGTCATGTTGTTTATGAGTCTTGACCCCGCAGTGTCATTATTACCCTACCGCAAGTTAATCTCTCATACTGAAAAATTCATCCTCTTTACAGTATGTTCAAAGGATGTATAGAAGGCCACTACAACCACTGCAAACTCAACACCTTCTATCCAGTAGACATGGATTGTAGAAGAGAAATAATATATTGGTTCTTCACCTATAAAGGTGCCTACACAATGCCCTATCAATCCCAGAGACAACATGTTGGTGGAACATACTCAACCCTACCAACAATAGGTTCGTGACAACCTTCCACAAACCAAGGAGCATAAATTCTCCAACAAGACACACAGATCGCCAAGATTAAAAAAACTCTTTCCTTTCTTTCTCAGGTACTCAACGCAATGGAGACCATTGCTTGCTAAGGGGGGAGGATCTAAAGATGAGGAGTTCTTTTTCCACTCACAGATGTGGGTGAAGGGGACCCTGTTGCATTTCTTTGTTGATAATGGTAGCCAGAATAACCTCATCTTAGTTGAGGTCATCAAACAATTGGGTTTGTCAAAAACACCACACTCGCATCCATACAACATCGGGTGGATTCACCAGGGATGAGATCTTTGTGTCAGCCAATAGTGTCGCCTGCCCTATGGCATCCAACCCTTCAAGGATGAGGTAGTCTGTGATGTTTCCCCTCTTGATGTTTGTGATGTTGTTTTGGGCCAACCATATATGAGGAAACTTCATGATGTTTATGAGTCTTCACTTTGTAGTGTCATTATTACTCTAGGGGGTTAGATCTACATGATACCAGAGTTAGTTCCAACTACTACTCCACTAAAACAGTGCCACAAGGTAATATCTCATACTGCAAAATTTATCCTCTTCATAGTCTATTCAAATAATGTATAGAATGCCACGAAAACCACTGTAGCCTCAACACCTTCTATCCAACAAAAGAATAATGTAGAAGAGAAAGCAGATATTGGTTCTTCACCTACAATGGTGCCTACACTATGCCTTGTCAATCCTAGAGACAACATGTTTGTGGAATAGATTCAACCCCACCAACAAAAGGTTTGTGACAACCTTCCACAGACTGAGCAACACAACTTCTCCAACAAGGCACATAACTTGCCAAGATTCATAAAATTATTTCCCCTCTTTCCCAGGCACTCAACGTAATGGAGACCATTGCTTCCTAAGGGGGGAGGATATAAAGAAGGGGATTTCCTCTTCCATTCACATATGTGGGTGAAGGGCACCCCATTGCATTTCATTTTTGATAACGATAGGCAGAAGAGCCTCATCTTAGTTGAGGTCGTCAAACAATTGGGGTTGTCGACAACACTACACCAATAACCATACAACATTAGGTGGTTTCAACAGGGAAGAGATTTCCATGTCATCCAACAGTGTTGCCTATCCTATGGGATCCATCCCTTCAAGGATGAGGTAGTGTGTGATGTTTCCCCTCTTAATGTTTGTGATGTTGTTTTGGGATAACCAGATATGTGGAAACATTATGTTGTTTATGAGTCTCGATCATGTAGTGTCATTATTACTCTGGGGGGTCAACTCTACAGGATACCAAAGGTAGTTCCAACTATTGTTTCAGAAAAAAAGTGTTGTAAGGTAATCTTTCATATTGCAAAATTCATCCTCTTCATAGTCTATTCAAAGGATGTAGAGAAGGCCACTACAACCACTACAACCTCAACACTTTCTATATAGAAGAAGAATATTGTAGAAGAGAAAGAAGATATTGGTTCTTCACCTACAATTGTGCCTACACAATGCCCTGTCAATCCTAGAGACAATAGGTTGGTGGAACATATTCAACCTCACCAGCAACAGGTTCGTGATAGTCGTCCACAGACCAATCAATGCAACTTCTCCAACAAGGCACGAAACTCGCCAAGAT
Organism: Picea engelmannii; assembly: GCA_009831015.1. NCBI lineage: Eukaryota > Viridiplantae > Streptophyta > Pinopsida > Pinales > Pinaceae > Picea > Picea engelmannii. Next base: position 44,790 of record ML821489.1, read on the forward strand.
TCATAAAATGATTTCCCTTTTTGTCGGGCACTCAACGTAATGGATACCATTTCTTACTGAAGGGGGGGGATTGATCCAGGTGGATATTGGTGACCACCCACCTTTTCCATATTCCATCTTGCTCAACTAGATAGTTTCAATTCAGCATGTTTCTCTGTAATGGATACACTTCTTTGTAATTGTGGGTTCTTCACTTAAGGGGTTGTCCTAAATCCATACAAAACATCCAGGTGGATATTGGTGGCCTCCCACCTATTCCAATTGACTTATTTAAAAAAAAATTCATTTCAGTACACCTTTCTTCACTTCCGAGGCCGTTTTTGGGGCTCTAAACTATGTTTTCTTGGCTTGCCACATTCAAATTGTAGAGAGTCACATTTTTATGGCATAATGCGTAGTTATGAAAAACACCTTTCCAATGGGCTATTACACACCTAAAACAAAGATCGTACGCAAAAGTATGACCCCAGGAAGTTAATGTACTAACTTACCCAAACGGGGCCCACATGACTTTTGGTGTTTGATCTCCTAGGGATAGGTTTTTGGATGTCTAGGGTTTTGTAATTCATGTTTATCATAAAAAGGCCTTCATAGCCTCATTGTAATCATCTTCTTGAGAATGAGCGTAGTCGTCACATCTCTTCTTAAAGATAAAGCTGCCACCATTCTAGCAATTTTTGCACTCTGAATTTTACAGTCTCTGTACAATTATTTCATTAATAGAATTCATGTATTGTTGGATTTCTCTGTTTCTAGAAATTTTTATGTGCATTTCATTGTAATATATTGTCTTTCATTTCATTCCCAAAATAATCTGGATCAGTGGTATTAGAGAAGGCTACTCTTGATCGTTTTGTTTCCAGTACATTTCCCCGACGAGGTCCAAGTATAACAAGTTGGGTCTCAAGCTTGTTTCTCTTGAGGAAAATCACTCTTGCATGCCCAAGAAACCCTCTATGGCGGCATAAAAAAAAATGGTGGAGCAAAATATTCTATTAACATGTTGCTTGAACAATCTCTCATGCGACAGAGGGACGAGATGATGGAGAATTGTGCACACATATTTCAATGCTTGTTGATAGCAACCGACCCATATTCATCAATTGACCATTTTGGAGTAACCTCTCCCTTCAAGGTACAAGTTTATTTTCATATTCCCATATTTGAAGGTTAGATAGATGCAAATGCCTTAGAAAAATGGTTAAATATGATAAAAGGTTATTTCATTGTTCAAAATTTTCCCGACAGGGAAAATATCACCTTCGCGTTCCTCAAGGCTCTCCCCCATGTCAAACATTGTTGAAAAAGTATTGTAAGTTAAGTTCGACAGAAGAATCTAGAAGATATGGGGGCGAGCCCACTTGGTATTTTTTTGTGGATGAGGTCAAGGAACAATACTACCCCATTGATAACTATGAAGACTCGTACATAAGATGGACCACACTACAATAAGAGAAGAGCCAAACAATATCAGATTTAATAATTATTTCCCATAACTTGCACACCAAGCTGGGTATCAAAGACTCTGAGCGATATCTGGTTCTGAAATATTGTGTGGTTTTGCATAGGTACATCCAAACCGAAATGGATTTCTTAAAAATCTCATCATTGGGAGTTTCCTATTGATATGCTGTCAAAATCGAGAATAAATTTAGACACCAGAACAAATGGGAGTTTGGGTCTATAAATCTGCAACAACCAAAGCATGGCAAAGATGGTCGTAATCAACAACCACCATAAAACCAATCCAAAACACGGGAAAATAAGGGTAAAGGAAAGATGAAGAATGACACTGGGAAGTGGTGTGAATTCCACAAAATCCCCTGGAACAACATCAATGAATGTCGCTAGAAATAATCATTGGTGGTCGAGGTCAGAGACAAGGAGCTGAACCCTGATTCAAAATTTGATCCTAGAATATATTGAGAACAAATAGATCATCGACGTAGACCCCACTAGTACTATCACGACCAAAAAAGTTCAACCCAAAGAAACAATAGATTCTGAAGAAGGGGAGAACCTCTTCAATTCAAAGATGTGGGTGAAGGGGACCCCATTGCATTTAATTGTTTCTAACGATAGACAGAAGAAAATCATCTCAGCTAAGGTCGTAAAACAGTCGGGGTTGTCGACAAAACCACATCTGTAGCCATACAACATCTAGTGGCTTCACCAAAGATGAGATCTTTGGGTCAGCCATTAGTGCCGCTTGTCCTATGGAATCCATCCCTTCAAGGAGGAGGTAGCGTGTGATGTTTCCCCTCTTGATGTCTCTTCAAAGGATGTATAGAAGGACACTACAACCACTGTAGCCTCAACACCTTCTATCCAGCAGAAGTAGATTACAGAAGAGAAAGAAAATATTGGTTCTTCACCTACAATGGTTCTTACACAATTCCATGTCAATCCTGAAGACAACGGGTTGGTGGAACAGATTCAACTCCACTAGTAACAGGTTCATGACAACCTTCCACAGAACAAGCAGTGTCACTTCTCCAACGGGGCACACAACTCGCCAAGATTATGAAAATTATTTGCCCTCTTTCCCTAGCACTCAATGCAATGGATACCATTGCTTCCTAAGGGGGGAGGATTAATCCAGGTGGATATTGGTGGCCACCCACCTGTTCCATATTCCAACTAGCTCATCTAGACAATTTTCATCTCAACATGTTTCTCTGTAATGGGGACACGTATTTTTAATTGAGGGTTCTGAACTTATGGGGCTGTCCTGAAGCCCTACACAACATCCAGGTGGATATTGGTGGCTTCCCACCTATTCCAACTAGCTTATTTTGGAATTTTTCATGTCAGTACATCTTTCGGTACTTCCAGGGCCATTTTGGGGCTCTAAACAACTCTTCCTTGGCTTTCCACAATCAAACTATAGATGTAGTCACGGTTTTATGGAATAATGTGTATTTCTCTAAAATACCTTTCCAATGGGTTATCACACACCTAAAATGAAGATCATACACAAAAGTTACGACACCGGGAAGTTAATTTACTAACTTCCCAAACGGGACCCACATGACTTTTGTTGCTTCATCTCCTAGAGTTAGGTTTTTTTTTTGTCTAGGGTTTTGGCATTCATGTTTATCATAAAAATTCCTTCAGAGCCTCATTGTAATCATCTTCTTATGAATGAGCGTAGTTGTCACATCTCTTCTCAGATATAAAGCTGCCACCATTCTAGCGAGTTTTTCACTCTGCATTTTTATAGTCTTTGTACAATTATTTCATTAATAGAATTCATTTTTTTTTTATTTCTCTATTTTTGGAAATGTTTATGTGCATTTCATTGTAATATCTCTTCTTTCATTTCATTCTGAAAATAATCTGGATCAGTGGTATCAGAGCAGGCTTCTCTTGATCATTTTTTTCAGTTCTTGTCCCTGACAAGGTCTGAGTATAGCAAGTTGGCTCTCGATATTGTCTCTCTTGAGGACAATCATTTTCACACACCCAAGACACCCTCTTTGGCGGCAGAAAATAAAAACAGTGGAGGAGAAGATTCTATTAACATGTTTCTTGAGAAATCTCTCATGTGACAGAGGGACGAGATGATGGATAATTTTTCACACATCCTTCAACGCCTACCGATAGCAATGGACACATCTTCATCAAGAGACCATTTTGGAGGAACCTTTCCCTTCAAGGCACACGTTAATTTTTATATTCCCATATTTGAAGGTCAGATAGATGCAGATGCCTTAGAAAAATGGTTAAATCTGCTAGAAGGTTATTTCTTTGTTGAAAAATGTTTCGATAGGGAAAATATCACCTTCACACTCCTCAAGGTTCTCCCCCATGTCAAACATTGGTGGGAAACTTGCTGGGAGAAAATTTCCATAGAATAATCTGGAATATATGGGGTTGAGCCCACTTGGGATTTTTGTGTGGATGTGGTCAAGGAACAATACTACCATGTTGATAACTATGAAGACTAATACATGGTATAGACAATAATGTGGGAAGAGAAGAGCCAAATAGTGTTGGATTTCACAAATATTATATGTTATCACTCCAATAGTCACTCCCAAATTGCAAATGGGAGTAAGCTTCGTAACATAGAATTTGTTTAGAATAAGTTTAAAATCAGGGATCAACAAGATAGAGTAACGAAAAGATAACAAAGGTCACTGCAGATCAATGATGGACCATTGGGAAATGGAGTCATAAGCACTCTGTTCCTTGAAGATATTTAAGCTACCTATTAGAAAAAGGATCTATTTGATGATAAAGGGAAGAATATAAGAATTGACATAAAGATGAACATTCTCCAAGCAAAGATCCTCTCTGCAAAGAGAACTAAGAAATGTTTGAAAACTAAACAATGGTAGATGGGAAATTTTACAACACATCTTTTGTTGTTTCAGGGATCCATAAATCAAAGATAATACGATCAAAGAAGAAGAAGAAGAGAATGAATAACACAGAAAAAATATGATAAAATATCTCATATGAATCTTCAATAACATAAGAGTTTACAACCCATGCCCCTCAGGCTTACAAACTAAATAGACGGTCCTCTCTGTTCCTAAAGACCTCTCGGGTCACTTTACAAATGAACCTCCCTACTACCAAAAAACATTTCTTAAATACACAACCCCCCCCCTTATCAGTTCTTACTTTTTCTCCTAATATAATTAAACTACAACCAACATATTTGAAAAATCTTGAACTGCTGAAGATGCCAAATCTGCCACATGTGCCTTTCGATGCCTTCGACTGCTACCTTATCTCCTAGAAAAGTTGGGTATGATTTCCACCTCTGTGTTACCACCTGTACATTTGATCCTCTTCATTTGCCTTGAAATATTCCATCTATGCCATATATTATCCTTGAATTATCTAGAGATGATACCAACTGTTTGTTATATTCAATTAATTCCCTAAAAGTAGGGATACTATGCCACATCATCTATAGATATGCTTCCAAGTCTTTATTGTTAATTTCAATGCTCAATATATGCTCCTAAAAATCCTACAGTTGTTAATTAGTTGTTGCCACCTGTGTTTTACTCTTCTATAGAGTAATTTTATCTTTGAGGACTCATACTCTGGCATCTTCCATCTGTTTTAACTCTACACGAACTCTAAATAAAAAATGTCAAAAGAGGAAAAATAAAGATACTTTGTTTTCTGCAGGTCGAGGAAAATCATAAGTAATAGTCATACAAAAGAGACTAACAAAATTGGATGATTGTTAATCTTCTCAATAGACATGGAGCTACACAAATCCACATACATCAACATATGTGTCCCTAAACTACCTCATTGAAGTTGCATGTCTCCATATTGAAGTCACTAGCATCTTTCCTAGTCCACATACTGTGTCAGCTCCTTAGTCCAAGATATCATCATATATTCCAGACAACACATGTGTAATTTCCTGCCTACATTTGCAGCTCGAGCTAAAAACTATTTATATATCCATGGATTTCAATCCTTGGCGCTCATTTTTCAATATGAATCTAACTTCGGCTTTGATCTCCTGAAATCTCCTTATGCATGAATAGTCAACAATACCACAAGCTTAAAATATGACTGGTTTTTCTACAACAGTAGATGGAGATGACCAACAGTGCAATGAAACACCGACATGTACAACGTCCATAGAGCTTGTTGTAAAAGGAAACCTTAAAATTCCATCTGCAATTTGCTTATTAAAACAACTTGGAAAATCCTCTGTAAATGATTTTTTGTAGCACCCAAATGATTTTCTAGCGCACCTCCTCTGCACATGATTTTTTGCAGCGCCCGAATTATTTTGTAGTGCACCTCCTGATCTGAAAATATCTTTTACACGACTATGGTTGAGTTATTATGCATGTGTTCATTAACCAATTAATGAATCTTAATGAAAGAGGAAGAATATATGAGAAGTTATCACAACCATATAGACATGTACAAAACTGAAATGAAGCATAAAACAACAACAAACCATAACACCAATGTGATAACGGAGTTCGAAAATATCGCCTATGTCTCTGGGCCTTTGTCTCAGTGGGTGAGGCTTTCTTATTTATATTCAAAGCTCAATAAGTACATCACAATAGCCCCAAAAGGTTAAAAAAATGATCTGGTCTTGTTCTACTAGATCTCTAGAATCCAACAGAAGAAACGACACTCAAATCGAATGATCGGAGCTCCCAAAAATGGCTCGCAAAGGTGCACTCCTGAACAACTTTCCTGCATAAAAATGACTTTGGATTGGAAAATCTTCCGCATAAACCTTCTATGAATCTCCTCTGATGGCCTCAATAAGGCCTAGTTTATATAGATCTGAAGTTGGTAACCATCTCCCAACTTCCCCCCAAGATCTGGCCTAAAAAAGAGCCCAATATCCCCTCAAAATGGGTAAAAATCTTCAATAACAGGTATAAAATCTTTAAAAAATCATTATTATAAGTGCAAAAACCCACCTGTATAACAAAAATAAAAAATACCCCCTTATGGTTGGGCGCGCGCTCCAAATAGGGTCACGTGGCATGTAATGTGGCCAAGCTCCAGCCCAAAAGGCTACGCGTTAGCCCCTTAGTTTGTAATGACAGGTCACATGGCATTTTATGATACGACCATGCCCTAATGGTGCATGTCTAGTTGGTGGTCACAACCCCAACACATATGGCATAGCACGAGTCCTAAGACAATAGTCCATCGGTGGTTATGTAGTGGCACCCATGCCTCTTTTCGGTGGTTGGTTATATGGACCAGTAAATCCGCGGGCTAGGGCTTAGCCCCAACCCTCTTCCGCCTTCGATCTACCATATGAAAACTTTATATACATTAATGTGGGTTTGTTTAAAAAAGTTCCAACATGGCTCAATGGGATCCGCATATCCATAATACTTGTCTCCTACTAACAGGTCATGGGGTCGAATCCCATGAGCTCCAAAACATTTTAACCAACCATCAAATGATAGGGTGCCACGTGGCACCATTTAAATTTTTGAGAAAGTGCCACTTGTCAACATCTGATTGGATCACTGTCATCTACCCAATCAACATGCTGTTGTGCTTCCATGTGTCTCAGTGCTACCTTAGAATGATGATGTCATGATGATGTCAGCATTGACATTTTGCATGTTGACCTGTTGACTTTTTATCTATTTGGAAAAGTAAGCAGAACGCAATATCAGGAGCATACGACATCTTTTTGAGCCCATTGAAGTTGCATAGGATTCATATCAACGAGGCCTATGCACACGTCCATTTTGAATCTATTCTGAGAACATTGATTTTTAGGCCTTTCTGAGCCCCATCAAGCTCTTGGATCTGAATCTGGATCACACCTCCCCACTAAAGGAACTTTTTTTCCCCAAAATGTTACTGGTCAGTCAACAAGCTCAGGATAGGCCACCCAACTTGTCCTTTGTCTCCGAACTCTGTCCTATGCACCTGTCTCATCAAGATCAATTGTAACACAATCATGGCAAGTGACAGCATATTGTTAGTCATTTGAACCCTGTCACATCTTACTGAAGCCACTGTCATCCATTTAGACAACATTACTAATGATAGCATAAAAAATATGACTGCAAATGAGCTGATATACTTATAATATTTTCACGACATGAGCTTATGTTGAAGCAAACTGTGATTGATTTTCCATTCAATAATCATTTCCTGTTCTTGCTTAAGAACGATTACTTGATTTGAAACAATTATAGGTTTGTTTCTTGCTTGAACTTACGTCTTTAATTTCTCCATAGTTTGAAGTGTTTTATTTTCCTTTACATGATGAGCATGAAACACATAATCTTGACATGCTTTGGTTAATTGATATTGATTATTTGTCCTGTAGAAGATTGCTTTACGATCAAACAAGTATGGACTACCTAATACCATTCCACATTCACTTAGTGGCACCACTTCACATGTTACCTCATCCACGTAATTATATGAAATTGCAAATTTGATTGTGCATTGTTTTTTTATGTGCATTTGATGATGGTTTCTTATCAATTTAAGTGTGTAAGGCTTATGATGTACTTGTGTTTTTAACCCCAATTGCTTAACTAATTCCTCTGAGATTAGATTAGATTGAGATCCACTATCAATTAATGTATCAACCATAGTGTGTCGCATGATGGTCCTTATATGAAACAAGTTACTTCTACGATCAATTCCTTCACCAATTTTACCTGCCATACCAACCAATGAGACCTTTGATTCATCACCTGAATATGATCCTTGTCATTGATGTCAACCCTTGAAGAAAGCCTGGTAGCACAAAGATTTGGGTAATGGACCCAAGTTTGTTTTATGTAAAGATGACTCATTATTGTCTTGTCATGGTTGATAAGAAGTACATATGGATGAACTCCAAAGTGGTCCCCTTATGGTAAAAGCCTTCACGGGAAGATGCTTTGTGGATAGAGTTATCCTAGAAGTATGGTTAGAGAACCCATGCTTATTTATGGAATAATGAGATGAAGTTCACTGAATTTTTCCTTGAAACTATCCTAGATGGATATTTCTTTTCATTCCATTTCCGGTGGTATGTGGAACGTCACATAACTCCTCACGGTTAGAGAGTTATGGCCATGAGAAGTTGGAGAACCCAGGCTTGGGTAATGGACCCAAGTTTGTTTGATGGATAATGGTATGAGTTTTGATATATTTGTAGGTAATACTATTCTATATGGATGGTACATGTCATTCCATTTCTATTGGTATATGGAACGCCACATAACTCCTCACGGTTTGAGAGTTATGGCCTTACGAAGTTGGATGACCCTCTTATGTCATCTAGAAGCCCCAAAACGTCAAAGTAGTCAAAGTGGTTTAAGAGATTTTAGAAGGTAAATAATAAAGTGAAGTGATGAGTGTACTATAATTCAAATTGAATACAAAATAAATTATTTAAACAATAAATTTAATGGAGAAATTAGAAGTGGGTTAACCCTAAAATAAGGAAAGTGGGCAAAGTGACATAGAATATGTTTTTAAGGAAGCTACTTGGAGAGTATAAATAAGAGACAAGGCTCTCTCATTTTAGACACACTTGAGAATATTGAATACCTATAGGTTTCTGACTTAACCAAAGAATATCTAAGCCGAATTTCTGAGGAAAGTGAAGTAAAGAAGGCCGGAATTCAAGGAAGGATAAATTATTTTGATGATGCTTTCTAAGGTATGCTTTTTATAGGTCATCTCACCATTTTCGTGGGAATTTTTTTCTAGAATGATTCAGATCGTTAAATTGCTATGTCATTGAGGAAACATATCCAAGTATATTTTTTTTAAAATTCAGATTGTGGGTCTTTGTATTTTTGGAGTTACACTCCGTGGAAAATAGGGTTTGTGGCTAGTCCTGAAACTAGCCAAAAACAGGTGTTCCGGGTAGAAACATCATAACTTCTTCATAACAGATCCAAATTCAGTAAGACCAAATGTGTTGATTGGAGTACATTATTTAATATTCTTTGTAAGAATTTTTTATCAATTCAATAAATATTCCATGTGGGGAACGCTCTACAATGTTGCTCTCTAGAATAATCCAGAATTCAACAAGGTATGCCATTTTTGCTATAAATCCTTTTTTGGGAGGTTCCAAGTAGTGAAACCTGGAGGAATTTCATAAAACACATTGAATAACATTGTGTATTAGTTTCATATATTTATTCATTACAGGTACAAAGTTATGATTATTTCAAGTTAGGGTTGTTGACTAATCCAAAACTAGTCATGTGAGACTAAAGAAAAGTTTGATGAATATGCTAGTCTCTTGTTGTTTAAAGTTAAGGAAGGTTTGCAAGTATGTGATAATATACACCAGGTCTATTACAGAGTTACAAATCATATTTGGATGATGAAATTGATGAGGGATTTTGGTTGAGGTACAAGTTGGGTACATGGTTGAGACACCTAGTTGATGAGTTGGCACATACATGAGGTGTATAGTTGATGATGTTGGTACATATTGATGAGTCATAGTTGATTAGTACTTGACACATGATTGGTACATGGTTGGTTGTGTTATCACTCCAGGAAACTCTCCTAGGTTGTATCTCAGAGATGCCTAGTAACTTAACTGTTTTTGTAATTATTTACTCAATAATGGGTGTGGGGTTGGATCAAGATGAATATCTAAATCACTGGATTGTATCTTCAAGAAAGTCTAGTTATATTCAAACAGTACAAGGCCTTCAAGAGATATTATCAGATAGGTATGTAAATCAAATGGATAAGAAACCAATCAATTAACCAAAACATACATAAACAATATATATGATGGGTCAACAAACTAGCAGTGGATGCTTATGATTCTTGTTTAATAATCAAAGGTAAGATGACAGTTACCATAGGAAATTTAAATAGAGACAAAGAAATAATTTCAGCTCATAGGCATATAATAGAAATGAAAAGAAGCTCTAACAATAACAATGAAAGAGGCTTGCAGGCTGAATATATTAAAAAAAGTGTATGTATCACAATAACAGTAGAGTCTAAAACTCAAAGTCAAACCCCTAGTGTGGAAAGTTGATAGGATTTATAGAATTTACAAGCAGTTTCAGATCCTCAAAAGATGGATCTGATAACCTCTTCTCCTATCCCAAATTCAAAATTGTGAGGTGGCTGGGAAAGACAAAAATTTCTGCTCAAAGATTTACCCATATCTCTCTAACCAAAACCGTTGTGCACAAACTGGAAGAGGATTTTGTATATTGGTTTGTTGTGAGAAAAAACCTCTCTCAGTTCTTTGAGATTCATTTTCATTTTACCGGGATCTACATTTCAAAAACATGTGTCAAACAGGAAAATTCTGAGATCCAAAAATTAGGGCTTAGAGATGAATTCGATTATCCCAATCTATGACACCTATAGGAAAAATGAGAGAGATTATTTTTCTTTGACATGTTAGAAAAACAAACCTCTACCCATTTCTCAAAATGATTCTTCAGGTGCTCAGAATCATCATTTGAAAACGATGACTCAACACAGTAAAAACCGGCTTTTCTGCACTTTCGGTGGCTAAAATAGCCCTGACTTTCACGTTTAAGCTATCGAAAGCTAGGGTTTTCGGTGTCTTAGAAACCCTTTTGGGAAGGCGCTTAGCCACCAAAACCTGAGTTTTGGCTTTTTTAAAATAAAGATCAAATCCAATGTTTTTCAAACTTTATTGCAAACCTAAGGCTCTAAAAAATGAACCTTAAAAAGTTTAGAAATGTATTTTTCAATGACTTCCTATCACCTAAAATAAACAAATTTGACTGTGTTATTTGAGGAGATAACATCTGGCTCCTTCTGGGGATGAAAGCCTCCCTGTGAGGTTTCAAGAACCTCAACTCCAATGCCTTTCCTGTTGGGCTATGGAGTCATTCGACCTGTGCAACTGATCTTCTATGAACCTGTAACTTGCCTGTAGCCTGTATGTAGCCCACCTGTAGCCTTTACAAAAGATATATAGATCCTGGAAAACTGGATCAAATTTACTTAAAATGGAAAGTAAAAAAAAATTCCAAGAGAATAGGAAAAGATCCTATTTACTAGGTCAACTTCTTATCTTAAGTATCTTCATGTCCTTCAAAATCTTCGACAACTGCAATAGATCCTTAGAGACTAATAGAGAATTCAAAATTGCCACCTTTGCCTAAAAGACAACTTTTTTACCAAAATTAGGTAGCAAACTCAATATTCTCCTCTTGTTAGCACCCTTTAAAATTGGAACAGAAACCCAATAATGATGCTATTAATTATTATCTATCATTAGAAACTATACTCATGGCATTTGGATCAAGGGAACTCAGATCTGTGCAAAAATAATAGCTTTATGCCCTGTTATGTGCTTTCGATGGCTAGGAGAGACAAAATTATAACTTGTAAGCTACCAAAAGCTCTGCTTTTGGTGGCTAATGAACAATTGAAATTTCCACCTAAGCCACCGAAAATATTTCTTTATAATAGTTGACAAAATTACAAAAATGTATTTTCTCTTAAGTTACTGATCTTTAAGGCTGCTCCTTTTGATAATGTTTTCTTGTCTGCAACAGCTATGATGAGATATGCCTTTGTTTGCAAGAGTGATAATAGTTTTACCACAACTGAATGTACCAAATATGGAACATGTTCCTCCAAGCATAGAAGGAAATAGAGCATCTAAAACACATGGTTTAGTTAGCATAGAAATATCAGCTACAAGCTTGACAGAGCCAGGCCAAGGTATATTTTGGATTTGAATGCTAGTTGAATAAGAGTAACAATTTGTGAAATAGAGTTCAAATATTAATTCTAATATTATTGCTTTAAGCATCACATGAAACCTTGTACTGTGTGTTGAAACCTTTAGCAAAAGTTCCCCTGTATCTGTGGCATAATCACTACTCCAATCTAGTAGAGTATTGATAGAAGCAGAAACTATATTCAGTCTAGTCATGATTTGATTTTCTAAAAATAATATGTTATCCCTTTAGACTTGAATGTTATACTTTTCCACCAAATCTGGGATATTTCTATCACTTGTTTTCCCTGTTTGTCCATGAATTTTGGAAGGAAGTCCTCAAAATCTGCAAGGAAATTTTTTTATTTTTTTTTAAAGGAAATGGAAGATTCACTGCTATCTGCAAGTTGGATTGCCTCCACTAATCTTAATACTTTTTTCTTCAGAATTATACATTTCGAAGTTTCTTTCAAGTGTACTCTATTTTGATCATGCTTTGTATGCTGACGAGAACACATCAATTCCTCACGAAGAACCAACACTCTAAATTTGCACTGGCCTGATTTCAAGCTATCAATGCTTTAGCTCTTGTGCATACTATGCTTGTTGATAGATAGAAGAAGTTGATAACAAAAGCATAGCTAGATAATGGTGTTTCTCCACGTGGTTGTGCTCCATGTGATACCTTGTGTATTAGTGTCAAGAGTATACTACATAAAACCTTAACTCTGTGTTTGTGTGCCAAGACAAATTCGAATTGCTCAACCATGTGACTCACCATTTGGCTTGTAATAGGTCACACTTCTATATAACTTAATACTCTGATGTTGTCGATGTGTTGAACACATATAATGCCTCTGGTAGTCTCTCTCCTTGTGGCATGAAATAATCCTCGTGATACAAGCTATTTGATGGACATCTACACTATATTCTCGACAATTGGACATTGCCCATTTGTTCATCGCTTGGCCTTTCCTCTTAACAGTTGTTCATGGAAAACAAACCTCCAGATAGCATCATGAAGCTCGGACTAGGTTTCTCCTTGGCACACAGCTATATTAAGAAACCTTATAGTAGCTAAAAACAATAAGATGTGATAATATTATCAATATGATGAACATAAAACTTTAACTACTTCATAGGCTTCTCCTCCATGTAGCTTAGTCTAGGTACTTTATCATTGGCTCTTGAATCATGAATTGATGATATTGTATGCAATTTAATGTGTTGTTCTTTCACTGCAGGTCACATCTAGTTGGAGCATGGGAGCATAAACTAGCCTGTACAACTAATCTTTTGTGAACCTGTAGTCTGCTTGTAACCTGCTTGTAGTCTGCTGGTTTATTAATGAAATCAATCAACTGAAAAAGATCTAGCTACTCGTATGAAGAGCTTATTTAGCTGCCTACTCCTACACTAACCAAATATGAAAATTGGTCATGTAGTTGGCATGTTTTTTAGACAAAGGCAGAGTATGCATGTTTGTCATTGATGGCAAAGATCACAATCAGCAGCACAACGACAATGATGGAATGGAAAGATCAACAGTGTAAGCTCAGAAGGAGGAGCAACAATGATCATTGGATCCCATTCAAAATTCCCAATGACCATCAGATCCGAATTAAGATTGGAGGAGCACACAGAAGAGGAGAATATATCTCAAGCGTCAGATCTGAGTGTGAAGACCGACCATCGTCAGATATAGAAGAAGGAACATGATCTTTAAGTACAAGATGAAGCGGGCTTAGAAAGTCTCAAAAGCAAGAGGACAATTGATCCAAGAAGGACACGTGGAAAATGTTAGGGTCCTAACCCACACATAGGTAGAACAATATATTCAGATGTAATAAAGGTCAATATTAATAAGGACTTTCAATAAAATAGAATAAGGCGGATGTAATAAGACCTAATAGAAGCTTCCGCTTCTAGAAGGATCTTCCTCTAGATGCTTCTTTTTAGTATAAATATGAGTCGAGGGTATGAGAACCCTAGCTTGGATATTATTGTAATAGATCTCTACTCAACTGGAGGTTTCCCCCTCGAAGAGGCCCATGAACATTGCTTTCAGATTCAAAGTGTTATTTTTGTTCTTATTCTTATATCATTTCAGTGTTATTGTGGTGAATGTTCTAGTTATATTGTTGCTATTCTGCCATTACTAGCATTTTATTTATGTTCTGCATACATTTTATATCTAGTATATTACAAGTGGTATCAGAGCACTTTCCTCGGCAGAAAGTGTGGGTTAAATTTTTTTCAGGTTAGAGACGTATTCTGACGTCTCTAAGCCATAGATCTGTCATTACACCCATAAACCCGCGGTTGAGGGATTCATACACGCAGAAAATACAAGTGGTACTTAAGTGCACATCTGTTGGCCACACTTGTAACCCCTGTTGGTACCCCTTCGAGTGGTAGCGCATCAAAAAACACCTATGTATGGATCAACCTAGATTACCTGAAGCCCTCTTTAGATAAACCTATTGGCTGCCTGACTGCTATAGTGTCACCGAGAACAACACTCGGGAAGATACTCTCTAGTACCTGGGTAGTCGGGTAGTACGGCTAAGGGTACGATCTATCCTCCTTAGTTAGTGCCCTGATATATTGGGCCGAGTACTATTGTTGGACCCCTCATGTATATCAGAGAGCTATAGCATAGGGAAAACTCTTGTCTGTAGAACCCTTGAATACCTAACCCTTGGGGACAGAAACATAAAAAAATTAAAACAGACAAGATCTATTGCTGCGCAACTGTGTTCAGGTTTCCAAGTAAATACACATTTCTTTCTGGTTAAGCATTTGGGCATTTCCTCTCTGCATTATTCTTAAAACAAGAGTATAACTCTGTAAAAATAAAAAATAAAAATAAAATAAAAAATCACCATTATTTCAAACCTATTCCATTGGATTCATCTCTTCGTCCTTATCACATTCATCCATATCATTTTTTTTGCAATTTTTTTTTACCCCGTCAGCCCCTTTTTAGTTCCCCCATCCTCATGGCCCATACTCATAGCCAAGACTTGGAAGCTCTCTTCAACACCTTGCAATCTGGTCTCATTGAGACCTAATAAGAAGTGAAACAACTCAGTGCCAATGTTGTCGCCATCAATACAACCATGCAGTCCTAAATGGGTGAAATCAAACAAGACCTCACCACCCAGATTGAATCATTCTTTTCGGTACTTTGCACCAAAATGCATACCCCTATGGATAATCCTTCCTCTTCCTCACCCCCACATAATGAAGGTGACCATTCCACTCATCCTTGTACCTTGCATAACCATCACTTTCAACGTGACCTACGCCTTCCACAAGTGGGCGTGGCCAAATTAGATGGCTCAGACCCCACTGGTTGGGTAACCCAAATGGAACATTATTTCTCTTTATACATCATTACAAATGACTTGGCCAAACTCTGGTATGGTGTTCTCCATCTAGATCAAGAACATTGGAAATGGTGGTAATGGATAAAAAATTCTCGTCAAGGGTATATTGCTTGGACACAATTTTTGGCAGAGCTTTATGAATGCTTTGACACTGACAACAACCATTTGGGTTGTTTGAAAAAGCTGAAACAATTAGGAACAGTGGAAGAATTTATAGTTGCCTTTGAGCATCGAGATTTTAGAACAGAGGACATGTCTGATGCCTTTTTTCGAGAGTGTTTTATCAGCGGCCTCAAGGATGAAATTTGGGCCCATGTCCCCATGGCTCGGCCTGAGAGTTGGGTGGAGGCTACCAAAAGAGATAAATAAGCACAACAGGTTGTATCTTCTCAAAACTACAAACCCTCCTTCATCCCTTGCCCTAAACCAGTAAATCCCACTACTCCCTCTGCTCCACTAAAGATCCAAAAATTGACCTGGGCTGAAATGGTTGAACGCCAACTCAAAGGCCTTTGTTATAACTGTGATGACAGAGTGCGACAAAGGTTTTGTTTCAGAGTTTCGTAGATCAGGAAATCCAAAGGCAAGAGGTTCTCTAACCCCTCAAACTCACGATATGCGAAATCATGATAACAATCCTGATCGTTGGATTCATAGGACACGTGGCAAGCGATTGGAATTTCGCTGACTTGCAGATTGGAGGAGTCAACAAAACATGGTGTGGGAACTCGCGATATGAAATATCCAGAAATGATCTGAGCCATCGGATTGAGGTTTGATCTGAACCCTTGAATCGAGGTATGTTTTAAAACATTGGATGCAAAGGACACATGGCGAATGATTAACATTTCGCTGACTGGAAAGTCAAAGGAAGGAAATGCCCTAACCTTGCAGCTTGCTATATGCGAAATCATGATAAGGTTTGGCCCATGGTCATAGATGTACATAAGGTTGGTGCTCAACCATAGATGATGTACAAAACTTAAAAGACTGCCTATGTTTTTGAAGAAGAAGAGGTTTTCTCCCTTTATGGGTTTCCTCGTGAAAATTTGTCTCTGTGTATATCTTATGTGTGACTGATGCTCATTATTTATGTTGTCCCTATGATGTATAATATTGATGGTCACTTGATGAAATATTAAA
>ML821490.1:13509-34584 GCA_009831015.1 Picea engelmannii
AATAGATAAATATGGAAAGAAACTTGAAGAAAACAATTCAAGGGATAAAAATGCTATCCTTAATGGTTTGACTAAATCAATACATATCAAGGTTATGCACAGTGAATCTCCAAAAACATTTGGGACAAAATTCATAATATCTACGAGGGAGATGCCAAGGTCAAGGGAGATAAACTTCAAACCTTTAGAGGAAATTTCGAACAATTGAATATGGAAGAAGATGAAAACATTGCAGCCTACTTTCTACAAATCGATGAAATAGTGAATGATATTAAAGGACTGGGAGATGAAATGAAAGAACAAGTCGTTGTTCAAAAGGTACTAAGGTCTCTACCAATAAGATTTGATCTGAATATTTCATCTCTAGAAGAAAGAGTGGATCTAGCTACATTAACCATGGAAGAGCTATATGGGATACTCACAGCCTATGAAATAAGGATAGAGAAAGATAATCCAGTTACGAAGGAAGCAACATTCAAGGAATCCAAGAAGACAAAGAAGAAGAAAAAACAAAAGCAAAAATTAGATTGTAGTTGTAACGATGATTCATAGGAATATGAAGAAATGGTAAACTTCATAAGAAAGTTAAAAAGAGGAACCGACAATTACAAAGGTATGCTTCCCTTAAAATGTTTTAAATTTGGTAAAATTGGTCATTTTGAAAATACATGTCCTTATGATAAGAATTTAGATAGTAATGAAGAAGGAAATTCCAACAAAGAAAATGAATTTCAAAAGGGAAACAAACCAAGAGGAAGATGTCAAAAACCAGGAAGAAGATAAAAAAAATATCAGAATTCAAGAAAAAGATGAATCCATAGATGAATAGGAAGATTCCTCTGCATCATAGCAGGTATTTTTCTAAGCCACCCATCTTGGAGACTCCCAGTGAATATGAATATTAAACAGGGGGAGTCGGTATAGTAGCTACTACAAATCAAAGAACCATCTTTCGAGTAGGTTGAATTATTTGCAGAGACAAATAGAAGAAGTACAAAATGACATATTTATTAGTTGAGAAGTATTATTCCCATGTAGATATTAGTTGGCAGTTACACGGGAAGAAGTTTATGATTATATTATTTCAGGAAGATTTATCTTATGTACATGTTTTCCATACATGCAGAGTTCCATTTGTAGATAGAGTAGATCTATGGACACTTTTGATTCAGTTGCAACTATGAAGCCTTCATGATAGTACAGTGATAGATGGGTCGGCATTGTGGACAGTTGAGTAGCATAGTTATGGAAAAATTATGACATATGGACATAGATGGATTTATGAGATCATTAGAAGGTACATAAAACATGGGTCAGAGAAAATGCATAGTAGTGTATCAGTGGAATCAATTGAAACCGGTTGGTAACAGAAAGGAAAGTAGTGAAAGGAACAAAAAAACAAGTTATATCATCATAAACCTTCAATAGAATTTATATCATAAAAAGGACATTGTTGAAAAGTATAGTCATGAATGATCATTTGAAGTCAAGAAATTTTGAATGATTTTTATATATATTAGAGAGTTACAAGAGGAAGAACCAATGGAAAATTAGCAAGAATTTGAAGAGAGGAAATGAAACACTTACATGTAGCCATACGTTTGATCTACATGACATCTTGCAGAGAAGTCAAGAGAAGAGAAATTATCAAGGTATTAAGAAAGGAAGATCAATAACATACAGACAGGGGGAGACATACTGACAAGGGGAGAAATCCAAAGGAAAGAGACTATTTTCCATTGATGTCAAAGGGGGAGAGTGAGAAACATTGATGAGGAGAAGTGGTCATAGGGGGAGAATGAGTGTTGGATCATTATCATTTCCATCAGTGTTGCCATCAATGTTGGTGTTGCCATCAATGCCAAAGGGGGAGATTGTTGGAAAATTGGTTTGGACAGTTGGTTGTCATTGATGTCAACCCTTGGAGAAGTCTAGAAGCCCTAGAGATGTGGTTGATATAGATGAATAGTTAGTTGTCATTGATGGATTGGTTGATGTTAACATATGTGTTGGGTGCATTTTATGAAGTCTACATGTAGCCCCGAAGGTACTGTCATGGATCCCATAGTTGATCAAGGAATAAAGACATGAAGATCGATGTATTTACAAATAAGAATATCATAGATGGGTAGTACACATCATGCCATTTTCGATGATAGGTGGTACACCATGTGGCTCCTTATGGTTGAGGAGATATGGATTTGTAAAGATTGGAGGACCCTCAAGAATAATCTAGAATCTCCTAGAAGGTCAACAAGAAGTCAATTATTATAGAAGTCTCTAGAAAGTCTTCAAGAAGCTTGCTAGTCAAAGTGGTTTCAACAAGAAGTTAATTATCGGTAAAGTAGTTGTAACAAATAAATGATAAGTTTACTAATTATTGGTAAAGTAGTTGCAATGAGAAAGTATAGGTTGACCCTAGAATTAAGAAAAATGGTAAAACAATTATGACCCTAAAATGAGGAAAAAGGGTAAAACAATTATGAACCTAAAATTAGGAAAAAGGGTAAAACAATTATGACCCTAAAATTAATAAAAAAAGGTAAAATAGTTATGACCCTAAAATTAGGAAAAAAGGTAAAACAATTGTAACAAGAAATTAATTAAGGGTAAAGTGGTTACAACAAGAAATTAATTAAGGGTAAAGTGGTTACAATAAGAAATTAATTAAGGGTAAAGTGGTTGAAAATCCATTAAATGGAAGAGTATAAATACACATCAAGAGTCTCTCATTGTCACACACAAATTCATTAAATATCTAACTAGTGAACGCTTGATCAATTGGTGCATATGAGGTAGCAAGGATGAGGTAAAGTAAAGGGGATGTTTTTTCCAGGTTGCAGCAAGGTATGATTATGCAACATGTTTGTCACAGGTTATGAGGTATGTCATTGTGTAAGTTTTGAGGGTTATATCTTGGTAATGTTATGGCTCATATGGGTGGCATGGCTTGGTGATATTTTCGAGATTATGGTTTATGCTTGATGCACATATTGATAGTTTTGGTACTTGTTTAGTACATGGTTTATGGCATATCTTGTGGTACATGTGTGAAGCATGTCATATGGTACATGTTTAAGGCAGTTTGGTTGAATTTTATTGTTGACGATATTGGTACAAGATGAGGCTGCATAACAGTGAGGGTTTGATACATGGTTGATGTGATAGTACATTAGACTTGTTTCATGGATGGTATGGCACATGATTAAGGCATATCTTGGAGGCCCCATTTTGTTTATGGTTTCATATGGTTGAGGTTCATGCTTCAGTGTTGTGCATGAGACATATCCTTGGTACATTATATATTGTTGTTGTGGTTCATTTTTAGAGGCACGTCTTTGTCAAATTGGAATATACTTGAGGCATATACTTGGTATATGATCTTGGTTGATTATGATGCATGATTCAGGTTTTGGTTTATACATTGATGCATATGTTGGTACACATTTGAAAATTGATGTACATGGTTGATGGTTGATGTACATGGTTGATGGTTGAGGTACAAGGTACAGGTGTTGGTGCATGGTTGATGCACTTGTTGTTATACAGGTGTTGGTGCATGGTTGATGCACGTGTTGTCATACAAGTTGTGGTACACAATTGATGCTTGGTAAGGTACATATTAATGGTTTGGTACATGCTTGATAGAGACATGTGTTGGTGATGTTAGACATCTAGTTGAGAGGTATCCTTGGTATATAATTCATGTGAGAGGATGTGGTTGAGTATTTGTGATAGTGACAGGTTGATGTGATAGGTTGGATATACTGACAGGTTGATAGTGACAAGTTGAAAGGTTACAGAGTGATGTGACACTAGTACTGGTAGTGATAGTGGCAGTGATTATGGTAGTGATAGTTGGTCTACATTTATATTTCAAGGAGGTAGGACATGAAAATGAAAGGGGGTTATAGAATCCTTACTATTGGCGCCAGAGAACATAGGCAGTTGGAGCTTCCTTCAGGTTAGAGCTTGAGAATCAAGGGGTTGTAGCATCCTTCTGGTTGGATCCAGAGAATTCATGGAGTTGTAGCTTCCTTCAAGTTGGAGCTTGTAAATATGGGTTTGTAGCCTCCTTCCAGTTGTAGTTGGATAATTGGGAAGTTAGTGCTTCTAATGAATGTATTATTTGATATATAATAAATAATTCTATGGTTTTCTCCTATTTGGGTTTCCACGTAAATTCGGGTATATTGTGTACTTAATGTGATTATGTTGATGTGATATTTCTTATTTTTATATGATCATGATATACTGATGATATATTGTTTATTAAGTTGAAATTTATATATTGTGGTTAAAAGTGGGAAAATCAATCATACTGATTCACCCCCGCTTCTAAGTATTCCAACAACTCTATCATGCAAATGTTAAATACCAAGTCTCTCTTCTCACTCTTCGTACTTTACCATTTCAGTGATTTTAAAGAAGACTCTTCCCCACCATTCCATTGTATATTAGTGAGATTCCTCTTTCTTTCTTTAATACACCACGTATTAGTGAGAATCCTATTTCCCTTGCTGATATAGGTTGTATTCAAAAACACCATTCTTCCTCCATCGACATGGCCCATATAGGCGACTTGGTTTCTTCTTCACTGATATGAAAGTTGAACCAACACTTAATTTTTTTCCAACAACTTGATCTTGTATCAATGGTCAATCTTTCATCAACCGTCAATACACTGGCACCCATCAGTCCTTGAACATTGATACACCAACACTTCATCTTCTTCTGACCACAGATATACATTGGTGTATATCTCTCCATATTTTATGATACATCATGTATCGACAAGGTTCCTTGCTTTCTCTCCAATACATAGTGTATCAACGAGGTTCATCTCTCTCTTTTCGATACATTGCTTGTCGATGAATTTACCCCTCCTGTCTCTAGTATGATAACAAAAATATGTTGATCTCTCATTGAAACTAAGCGTTACAACATTGATCTTCATTCCCTTGTTGAGATAGACCCTATCATCTAGACACCTTCATCTCGAGGCCTCTCCTATTCTCCTCTAGCTCAGATCCTTCTTGTTGCTCCCATTAGTCAAGTTCCTATCATTTACAATGATCAATATTTCCATGTCTAACTAGATAACTAATGAATGATAGCCTACCTTTCTTAATCTACATTATGTTTCAATCATAATTAAGTTTGTTTATGTCACCAACAGTTTCATTATACATACCATACCAACACACACTTTTGTTGCCTTCTTAATTTTATGACTAGCCATGATAAGGAAAGTGTCATATATCACCAGGTGGCTTAATTTTAGCATATATAACACTCATGTTGGCTCTGAATTGCATCTAAGAGGAGAATCAATCCTCCCAAGTCCTAAATAGTGTTAAGCCCTCCAATCATCAGTTGGTTGTTTTCGTGGGATTATATTTCTAAGCCACCAGAAAATGACCTCATCTCCATTGGATGAATTAAGATCCTTTACATGGATAACAAAGGAACTGACAGAATGAAATTCGAGCAAAGCAATAGCGAAAACGTGGTCTGAACTTTCATTAAAAAAGTTATTTTCTCGTAATTTTGGGTACTAGTTAAGGTGTATTTTTCACTCATGAAACATGATAGATGTATGTTTTATGGGATTATGATTCTAATGCCAATAACATAAATGGAATCTGAGGTCCATAAGTGTCAAAACGATCGCCAAGGATTTCCCATCAAGCAAGCCTCGTTAACCGTGACCTTCATTAAGCACTAATATCCTCAAATTATCGACTGAAGTTTTAATGTCTCTCATGAGAATCCCCTCCTTGTCCTCTCTACATTGCAAAAAATGGCACCTCAATCAAACATCGTATGAGAAAGTTATGGACTTTTGAACTCAAGCTCTTGTTGTTTCTTACTGGTAAAACAGAGACTTATAAATTTTTCAATTTTTCTTCCTACATAGAAAAGAGTTTGTGCCTAAATTTCCAACATGGAGGAGATTTCATGCTTAAATTTACGATACAAAGGACCATTCATGCTAAACTTGTTGACACAGAGGAGAGTTTGTGATCATTGTGTTGATACAAAGGAGAGCTCATGCTTAACTTTCCAACATGGAGGAGAGTTCATGCTAAACTTTCCAACATGGAGGATAATTTGTGCTTAAATTCCCAACATGGAAGAGATTTCATTACCATCATGCTGATAAAAAGGATATTTTTTGCTTAACTTGTCGATATAGAGGAGACTTTGTGCTTAACTTGCTAACACAAAGGAGACTTCGTGCTTAAATTTGTGATACATAGGAGAGTGCATTCTTAACTTGTCAACATGGAGGAGATTTTATGCTTAAATTTCCAACATGGAGGATAGTTTTTTCTCATCATTCCAATACAGAGGAGAGTTTGTGCTTAACTTGCCAATAGAGAGGAGAGTTCAAGCTTAACTTGTCGACACGAAGGAGAGTTTGTGCTTAACCTACTAATACAGAAGAGATTTCATGCTTAACTTGCCAACATGTAGGAGAGTTCATGCTCATCATTCCGATACATAGGATAGTTCATGCTTAACTTTCCAATATAGATAAATGTTCATTCTTAACTTGTCAACACAAGAGTAGGACCCTACAAAAATGTCTTTCATATTTTGGTCGTAACTTTTGACTCTAATAACCGTTTCATGTGTTCCTTCTACCATTGGAAAGGTATTTTTGAGATATACAAATTAATAGTTATATTATTTCAAATATTCCTCACCAATGGTTTACATTTTTAGGATTATTATCTGGCACATCAACAAAAACCCCAGAGAATGTAGTACTTCAACCAAGAGTAGAGGAACTAGGAACCGAACTCAGTGAAGCATATATGAACTCTCAATTACCTAATGTTTTAGTTCTATAGGTTCAAATTAGTGGATTTTAAAGTTTATTTCAATATTATTCTATGGTCACTCATCAATTGCGTGTCAAATGGTATCAAGTACCAATGTGAAAGGAAGATCATACTCAACAATCAATATAGGAATCATGCGAGGGGAGAAAACCATGAAGGCACATCCATTACACATTAAATCAATATACCAGTACGTCGCAATACCCTTGAAAATATGATCTACCATCAAGGATGTTGGAGCAACAACAACAACAACAAGTGTCATAGTAGTAGAGGAGCAGTGAAAGGGATTCATACTCAAATAGCCAGTGAAGAATTACAAATCCCATGATGGTCCAATATCGAACTTGGAGAGAGAAAATTTTCCCAATGTTCATGCCATTCATCATGGTGAGTGAGGTGCACTATAGAAAAAATCTATGATGGCCCACCAGAACTAAAAGACAAATGTGAAATGTGACTACATATAATACATTAAATTAGAAACATTTTTGTTGTCTTTGTCCTCTCATCGTTACAAAGAGGATAAGGACAAAAGTTTGTAAATGAAAGGTCATGGGGGGAAGGCAAAAATCCAAGAGTCAAGTTGAATATCAAAAATATGGGGATTGTATCCAGGAAAAGGGATTTTGGCTCTTAAATATTTCATGTACTATTATTGAAACTTTTAATGAGGAGAAGTCAATTTGGCCAAGCTATTTTCTGGACAACTATGATTCTCATGTTGGGCGTATTGTGGACTATTCCTTTGTGTTTTTATCATCACTTGGGTTGTGTAATAGTGTACTTCGTATTGTAGACTATTCTCATGTATGTTTGTTTCATTCTTATTTTGGTTCTTTTGGGAATATTTGTCTAAATTCATGGGCATAAAACTATAAATGTTGTTTAAATGCTAGTATATTCTGTGTTTGTAGTTATTTATTCTTATTCTTGTTTGTGTTCTGTGTGAACTATTTCCTAGGTCATTGACAAGAGCATTGTTGGATCTATGTTTTCTTTTTGGTTACCTTAGTTTCATTTTTTATTAGTTGCATTTCATTCTTTATCTTATAAAATCATTGTCGGTGGACCATGCCGCATTTGGTAAACCCAAAACCAGAAATGGTTGCCAGGAAAGAATCTGAATGGGTTCTCTATTCCAAATGATGAGGGGTCTAATTGAGAATTCTTATTGGGGGTAACCCTTGCTATTTATAAAGGGAATTTGTCTCACGTCAAGAACAGGTAAGATACATTTGCAAGAAACAACAAATCGATGACATACTTACAAGCGAGACACATTCATAGGATTTTTTTTCATCAATGGAGGAGGGACTTATGCTTAGATGGGAAAACCTAATTTTAATTTAAAGATATCTAACTCAGCATCCATGAAAACCCACAATATTGGAACCAATGACCAATGGAGACTAAACCTCCACGCTTTCCCAACCAACCTACCACTACGGGATAAGCAAGAAACAACTCGTTTATGCAAGTGTGATGGATTACTTGCATGGATGAGAAGGGGAAATTCACATGTGAAAACATTTTTTCTGAGGCAATATGATTGATAGGTGCTTACAATCAATCACAAGGAACAACTAGTGAGATACAATCATTATATCTAAAACAATTTCCCTCATTATATCACCAAAATGTAGTTTGAGTATATATCTCTCTAGTTAGGTGGCACACATATTTTCTATGTAAGTTTATCAGAACTAACTTAAGTCATACAACTTGAATATGTGTTCAAAATGGAAACAACTTTTATCTATCGTAGTGCAAGATCCGACAAAAAATATAAAAAAATCTTCTTTTGATTTGGACAAGAGTATGATTGGAGGTAACAATGTTATATGGACCAAATCAAATAGATATTATGAGTCCATTAGTGGCAAGATAAAAAATCTATTGTATCCAACAATCTTTAGAAAAAATTGCAGTAGAAAATAAAAAAAAAGAAAATTAAAATGCTGGAAATCAAGAGTGTAGAATTGATACCCCTTTGGAATATATAATGTAATCATTTTGCTACTACTTTTTTTTCTTATATTAATTTGTTTTAAATTCAAATTTCAATGTGTCAATATATTGTTGTTTCTTGCAAGTTTTGGTGTTCATATGGGCTAGAGGACTATTGAGATATTGATACATTACATTATGATATATGAAAAGTGCCAAAAATGGGTACATGGATTTGTCCAGGTTGTAAGCATCTAAGATGTGGTTGCACATGTAATTCTAGTGTTCACACACCTAACAAGACACTATAATTCACTTTGAGCACTTATAATGAAATGACTCGTATAGATATTATAGGTAAACCTTGCCATGGACAAGAAGTTGATGATTTTGTAAGCACAAGGGCATACCATTCACTTCACATTGGCAATGAACTACTTAAATGGGTAGAAATATGTTTGTTGTTGGGAATTCTGGTTGAATGTATACATCATAAACATTGTGAATTAGTGCATGAAAAAATAACCTCATCTAAAGTTGAGTTTGATTAAAATGATTTTCATACTCATGATGGAATCAACAATATAGAGAGGAGATTGAAACATTCCCAATATATTTTTGACAAGAATGATGCTCAAAGTCTGTGTATATGGAAAGTGAAAAATCATGACAAAGTATAATACTACTCAGGGTTTGACAATGCCATAGATGATGAGGGATAGATGTCCTTAATTTTAGGAATTCAACAACCTTTGTAGCTTGAATGGATGAGAAAATACAGCCACGATAGTATATTAACAATGGACTCTACATTTGAGACAAATCACTTTAAAGTAAGTTTATATTGTTGTGTATTTTCTTGCTATCATTTGTTATTAATGAGATTGTCAAAGCATGTAACCAATGTACTATTTATTTTTATAAAGTTTCAACTTTATACATTATTGTCATTTGATTGTAAACATAATAGTGTTCTTGTGGCATGGGTTCTCATGTTGAGATTTGTGACCTCTGATATTGTTAAATGGATGGAAACACTACTTCTTAAAGTATGTATGGGTATGTTGGAATGAAAATTGAATGCATTCATGGTAGATGATGCAATAGTTGAGATCGATGCAATCATGTATAAATAGCTATGAGGGTGTCCTTTTTTTCATTTCTTGAAATGTAATGTTGCATACATTGTTATAGGAACATTATACAAATAAACATACATTTTTAACATTTTATAGCATCTATGTGCAATATGATGACATTTATATGTGAAGTATACCTATGAAATCGACATATTAGAATGACATGGTTAAAAAATATTATGATGAAAATGAAAGATAATAGTACAAGGCATACCATGTTTAAGCATTTAGTGACATTATGCACACACAAAAAAATACATATTTTATGCTTGAGGAGGCTACACATTCGATGTTTGAGGAGGCCAACAAATTTATAAATGGCTTCTAATAAGAAACTACATTTTTTTTAGTACTTTCAAGCATGATGGTTTGGACATAATAGGTTTGGCTACCATAATTTCAATTTTCACATACTTTTTCTATAGTCGTAGATTTTAGATTTCAGTTTTCCATTTATGTTGTAGTTTCATATTTCACATACTTCCAAATTTCATCATTTTTTCTATAGTTTCATATATTAAATTTCTACTATAATTTCTACTCACTATTAACAAATATTCTTTGATGTTCATCATAAATATGGGATAAATTTCTCATAAGTTAAAGAACACTAAACAAGTAAAAAATGGGGCTATCATGTCATACCATTCAAACCTAAATCAAGTTCCTTTAAAGTCAATACAAGAAACTTCACATCGTCGAGTGGACTGGTTGGTGCATCAATTGTTAATAGTAGTCCACATTTTTTTATTGTTGGTGTCAATGCACAAAGGAAAATGGTTTCCATAGAAATTATAAGGTGGAGAAAATAAAAGTTCATTCACGTCTAAGAGAAAAATCTATTCTAGATGATAATGTGACCCTACACCACTCCAATCCTTGAATAGCATGGGTGCAAAGTCAACACGATATTGAAAAAACATATGTGGTATGGAAATTAGGCCCAAACTTTGTTTTGAGTGATTACAATTGGGAAAAATGGATATTTGTACAAGCATGTCTTTAAGGTTAGCATGATTAGGGACAAAATAAATTTGGAACAAGAAGAGCTAGAAACAAGAATTAATGCAAAAACCCCATACTAAGTGATTTGAGTATTTTACATTGAATATTTAGATCATTAACAATAAATATTAGTCCTTGTGATCTAATGTCGTTCAATGTTTTCTTACCATATGGTTGGAAATGATGGCTTTGGAATTACAAATGAGTTAGATGTTATTGTCATGACATTCATTTCATAACTTGGTTTATTTTATGTTTGTTATCACTCTTTTACTATTGATGTGACTTTTTGTTTCTTTCTTTGCAGGTAGATGACAATGTTAATCAATGGCTTCATCTAGTAATGTTAATCCAATTTATGGATGGGAATGGGTCTCACAACATATTCACAACATTTTTGAGTTGATGTTTTAGTTACCCAATGAAGAATCACAACTTTGCTTCCTACAAAAATGCATGGAAGATGTTGCAAATGAGTTCAAAACAACATTTATGTCAACCACTTCAAGGTTGGACCATCCATTGCTCTGTCTTTCCAGCAAGTGCAAGATGGATTTGGGCATACCCTAGAGTGTCGAAAGGATGGTTACCCATAAGTATTGTTATGCATCATCTAGCTCTGCACACTTTCCTCCCTCAACACAGGGTCCTAGAAAGAGAAAAACATTTTCTAATGAACTTGATAGATCGGCTACATGAGATAGTGAAAGAAACACAAAGAAGTAAAGGTGAGAATTACAAATTTGCAAACTTGGTTATTCTCAAATGTTTAATTTTGAAACATGTTTGATTTTAAATTTCATAGCTATTCCAATAATTTAATGCTTTTATGGTTGGTAATGGAGGATTTAAAATTTTTGTTCAAGATAGCTTCAAGTGGAGCAACTAAAGGAAGAAGTTGTGGGGTTGAAAGGCAAGGACTATCAATCATAAATTTTGAGAAGTTTTGGTGAATGGAACTTTTATGTATCTTATTAAATATAATAAAAGGTTGTTTATGTAAATAATTTTCCAAATTCTAGAATCTATCCCCCCAACTGCAAAAAGGGTGGCCAACTTTGTAGAAAAGACACAAAACAAGCTCGTGCTTAAAGTCTTAATTCATAATCATTAAAATTATCTCCTAACACATTTTGAAAAAAGAATTATGTTTGATCACGTGTTTGTCCTATCAACTACTTTTACTTCCATTATGGCTAATCTCTTGATTATTTGAATAAGTAGAAATTTGACTTCTCTATTATATATTCATAAAGCTAGGTATAATATTTATTGTAATAGAATTGGAATCTTTTCCTTTTTGACTCATCTTCTTAATAAAGTGTATTCAACCTAAATTAGTACTATTTTTCAATGTGGAGGAATATGAATGTCATTACCTTCTGAGGTGACTATATCGGTTTTTACCCTTTAACACTATGATCCATACACTATCTGGGTGAAAATGATTAGATAATACTTCTCTTACCTTTCAATGGCTTCAACAATATCAAGTTTAGATTTTGTTCTCCCATTTCATCCATAGGCTCATGCTTTTTAGCACAAATGGAAATACATCTTATCATGTAGATTATTGAGCTTTTATACTTTTTTCCAACTCCATTTTTTCTCCCCTACTACTTCGTCCTCAATTCTGGTTGCATACCAAAAATTTTCGGTGTTAACCCCAAACCTTTATTTTACACCATTGAATCAATCAATTTTATAGCAATGTACTTTAATTGGTGCATATGATTATGCCATTCTTCAACCAAATATTCTTGTAGGTTTAGATAAATTGATTCCTTCCATTCTTATCTCCATCGAAAGCCTATACTTTGGGACATTGCATCCTATAAATAGAAAAATTCCTTGATTATGAAGATCATCAATTAAGGCCTTGAGAGTATGAAGTTTTCCTAGAATCCAATTCAGGCATGTTCCCCAACCCTACCCATATTTCCTCTCTCTTCTTTCTAGGATAACCACTTTCCAAAGAGGGGAAATTCTTTCATCATTGTTTTTCTAGATTATAGAAGCTCCTTTCAAAGAAATAAAAATCTCATAAAGACCACATAATAGGAATCAATTATAGATAAAATTAATTACATAGTGGAATATTCAATGCAATGTAATATTGCAGCAATGAGAATTGAGTTTTGAACCACAAGAAATGGACTTGGAAATTATTCTAGTATAGATATGTTTTTAGATGCTCCCTATCATTTCTAATCCTTTAAGAAAAATTCATATGCTTCACTCACAAACTACAAAGTTTTACATTGCGATGTAAATAGAAAAATGTGATTCAAACCTGACTAAAGATTGAGCCAAAATACAAAATGTGTGAATGAGGGTTCTTTAAAATACTAGTTTCATCTAAGGGCTACCAAAAACTACATAGAATGTCATATCTGCATGCAAATTAAAAATGTTTTTATGCAAAGTTTCATTCTTGATCCACGATGAAAATGTTGGAAATATTGTTATTGATGTCAAAGAAATGGGGAGACTATAAATGTCAAAGATAAAGACTGCAAAAATGGAGATTCTTGGAAACATTGTTTTCGGATTTTTGATGCTCAGTTTGGATAACCTATCTTTGAAGGTATTTTTACCATGAATACCTATCTCAAATGGGAGCATAATATATACGATTGAAATTTTTATTTTGAGACCTTTCCAATGGTATATGGAACTCCCTCTAACTCCATAGAAATGAGGAGATATGAAATATTTTGTTAGGTCAACCTAGCTAGAAAGTACAGGTTGGCCCAACTAGTTTTACCAGTTGGCCCCATAAGTGAACACATAAACACTATAAATACAGGACATATGTGCACATTTGAAGAGCATCCAATCAAGAAGAGAAAGTACAAGTGCACAGAAGAGATCTGAGGTGTGCAAGAATAGATGGGGAATATTCTTGGGGTTTAAAGGTGTGCAGGAGGACTTTTCTTGAAGTCTTAAGGGTGTTCTATGAAGGACTAAGGTCTATGATGATGTAAAGTGCATTGTTTTGAGGTTGTGATGCTCCAGTCTAGAATTATATTCTGGGAATGATGCTACGAGGTTCACTAAGGAATGAAGGTTAAATCTGACTAGGATTTGAAACTATGTCTAGGGTATGAAGTAAGGAGAGACGTTGGAGCATGAAAGTTAAGGGTATGATGATGTTGTGAAATGCATGAAGTATGAAGCATGCACGTGATGTCAAAAGTACTTTTGTATGAAGATATTATATTGATAACTATACAATTCTTACTATGTTGGTGTTCAACTAAGGAGATTAGTGTCTCCAGTAGGTTGGTGCCTACACAATATCTTGTTGAGTTGGTGCTCAGTTGAGGAGATTGGTCTCTCTAGTAGGTTGGTGCCTACACAATATCTTGATGAGTTGGTGGTTAGCTGAGGATATTGGTGTTTCCAGTATGTTAATGCATACACAATATCTTGTTGAGTTGGTGTTCAACTAAAGAGATTGGTGTCTCTAGTAGGTTGGTGCCTAAAAACATTTATAAAGATAAGTTTTTGTGATTTTCTCCCACAAGGGTTTCCAAATTAAACTCTATGTACCATGATTTGAGTTTACATGCACCTATTGTTTTAAAGTTCATGAATGATCAATGAATGCTCATTTAAAGTAAAAAGTATCTTACATCGATTCACCCCCCTCTTAGTATAAACATAAGTTCAACAGAAAACGACGTAGAAAAATTCATTATAAATTATATCTTGTCTTTTTTTAATGATATTGTAGATGTTTGAAGACTGAGAATCTAATGCATCATAAAATCCTTCACAAAGAAGTGAACCATTTAACCGAAACCAAGTAAGGTTTGTAGGTTTGTCTTATAACACATAGTGTAAATCTCACCCATAATATATACACCTCTATGTTATGTCTCAGTATAGTTTAGATGTATAGCATTATAACATTTTTAGAGAGAGAATGTACATCATATAAAGATTATAGATGCTGTTGGTTTATTTTTCAAATTGACCCCGTGTTATAGGAACATGGTAATCACATCACAGTTTTAAAATGCAATGCAAGATGAAAAAAAATGTTGTAGACAACAAATAAGATATACTATATCGTTTTTTGAAATATGGCCGTTTTAAATACAACCACTATACTAATGCTCCCCAAAATGTACTTCTAGACAGCGAACCAATATGAAATAAAAAAATCATTCGTGTGCCTTAACACTCTTTAAACTAATGCAAAAATGATCCTAGTAAGGAATTCATATATTTAAATGTGCCATGTTTGAAAATGATCCTATGAAGGAATTCATGTTCTTAGGAGTATAATTGAGGACGTTTTCTTTGTAGAATCTAAGTTAAATTATAAATTTCCGATTTTTAACATAGTAAAGTAATCTATGAAACAAAATTATGTAAAATTAAAGAGAAACAAAAAAATCATGAAGTAATTTATGAAACAAAATTATGTAAAATTAAAGAGAAACAAAAAAATCATGAAATGTTTCGGTAAAATAAATGCAATAGTTGCCCACTTTAGATATTTATTAGTAAAAATTAACATAAAGGTTGAAATGGTTTCCAAGAAGTTTGACAATTGTTTAAAGTGATAAGCATATGCATTTTAGGGTCAAATGTTGAGGACAACATAATTATCAAATGTGATAAGTGAGCACATTGTATGATCAAAGTCCAAAACATACTTATCAAATGTGATAAAGTTGAGCACATTGTATGATCAAAGGGGTATATGTGAAATTTCTACGATGCATATAATTTTCTATCATTGGATGAAGAATCATAGTTTTTGGTTTTTAATTTTTTCTTCTCCTTTATAAATTTAATTAAACTAAAAGTTGTATAAAATATTGTATTTATTTTATTAAAATAAGTAAAAATATTTAAAGTGTGTATTTTTTATCTATATAGAAAAAGAAGAAACAAAATAAAAATTATTTTTTTTTAAATAAAGAAAATCATTTATTTAGTAAAATAAGTAAAGAGATTATTTAAAGTGTTGTATTTGTTATCTATATATAAAAAATAAGAAACAAAATAAAAAAAATAAAAACAAAATCCAGTTTTTTTTTATTAGTGTTGAATAAAGAAAATTTGGATTATTGTAGAGGTAACTACACCTTACTTAAAAAATTATTATCAAAATTATTATCATTAATTTTAATCAAAATTATTATCACTAATTTTAAAGAGTTTATTTATTTATTTATTGTTAATATTAAGAAGATAATTTAATAACAAATTAAAATTATAAAACGAAAAGATAAAATATATCCTCCAAATTATGATAATGGAAGTGAAAATATTTATGAATTTCCAATAAATGCTTCCATCTTCATATTATTAAATCATTAGTAAATCATCGTTTACTTC
Source organism: Picea engelmannii (assembly GCA_009831015.1). Lineage (NCBI taxonomy): Eukaryota > Viridiplantae > Streptophyta > Pinopsida > Pinales > Pinaceae > Picea > Picea engelmannii. The sequence continues at coordinate 29,813 of ML821490.1, forward strand.
ATTATTTTTTTCCAAAAAAAAAATTGTTCAATTATATTAGTGAAAATATATATTTTTTCATGTCCTTGACCATATAGATGATCAATGCAAACCTAGTCCATAGACCTTGCTCTATTACATAGACTACCACAACCCCAAAAGAACCAGAAAGTCACCAAATGATAACCAGCACACACACTACAAAAAGAGCTTCGAAACAAGGAATAATCTCAAACAAAACACTAGAAAATGAATACAACCAGAAGCCGCACACCCCCAAAGGACCTCAAAGCTCTAGTCCAAACCTCTTCTTTCCAAGAAGAAAGAGGAGGCAAGAAGAACCGAGGTGTAACACCCTGTTTCCCCCAGTTTGTAAAAATAACTATACTAGCCAAGAACTGTGGCAAACTTAAGAATGTGAATGTGTCATGTGAATGGACCTTGTGAAAAAGGTCGATGAATGTAAATAAGATTATATATATATATATATATATATATATATATATATTGCAGGACTGTTGAGAGGGGATATGCTGAAAAAGAAAAAGAGACCATGATGGCTAAAGAAAGGTGGCGTTAACTTCCATCGAAAACCAATACCGTATTTGGTCTTCACTGGCCCGAAGAACCAAGAGAGGCTCGTTGGCCCGAAATAATTTACTCGCAGGCTGGTAGGTAGATGGCTCCTCAGGAATTAATGAGGGATGGGGGAAGTGAACTGCCCATCTGTAGGAGCCTCGGGCCTGAAAATCGGGAGGGAAATCATGCCACACACAACCTCGCAAGAGGAAAATGCGTGAGGAAGGAGCAAGAAGGGGGCAAACGCGAGGGAAGGAGGAAGAACTCTGGAGATGTGCAGAGTGAGTGATAGCGGAGAAGGGGGAGAGTAACCCTCATTCTCGGTCACTAGCAAACCAAGACACAGTCTCGTAGCATCATGGTCTCAGCTCAGGGGTGGCTAGTGGTAAATCCGTTGGGAGTCGTTGAGCCTGTGGTTGGGTGGAAACGAGCACCCCTCTCAGCAGTTGCACTCATTTATGGTGTTATCTCTGATAAGTGTTTTACATCTTGCACCTTGAAATTCATGTGTTGACATATATGCTCATAGTTTGTGTAGTTTTATAAATGGTCTGAGTATAAGACTGCCTGTGTAGTGTTTTGATTCTGAAATGGTGGTTGCATGATTATAATGGAAGGGCCATGTATGGCTTATGTCTATAAATAGATTTATATGTATATACGCACATTAAATCAATTCAGAATTCAAGTCGTTTCTCGAGAAACCTATACCCTTATCCATCTCAGGTGATACCCTGGATAAATCTCCCCATAGAGACACCCTTTTTTAGAAGCTTAGAAGAGGTAGCACTTTGTGTGCAAAGACTCTCCAGAGGCACATAAGTCACATAATCCCTTGAGGATTCGAAGAATAAGTATTGATCAATGGATGAGATACTGTCGGGAGATCTGCGGTCATTCACGACCGTTAGATTGAAGGAATAAATGAGGGCATTAAATGCCTTAACCCTTTTTCCTTTATCTTCGCGAGTAGCGAAGAAATCGGGATCGTAGATCCCCAAGGTCCGTGAAAGAATCTAGACCATGGATTCGTGTCTAGACAGCTTAGGAATGAAGCAATGGAGAGACAGGTCTGAGCCATCAGATCTTGGTCTAAACAACCGACATTCGTTCGATCTGTCGAGAAATTACACAAGGTTTAAACCTCACGCGAAGAGTAGCAGATCGAGAGCTTCGAGAAGGATATTGTATTGGGATATCGACATTCGGGAGCTCGGGGATCCAGAGGATGAAAGTTCGAGTACTCGACCTCAGAAATCGCGACAAGGAGAAATAGATCTGAGTCGCTCGTCTGTAGGAGGACACATGTCACGAGATCCTCCCTATCAGGGATTCGGACATCGGGAGTCAGAAGAGGAAGTCTCTTGACCTCGCGAATGGTGAAGTCGCGACAGGATCCTGGACCATAGATCCCAGGGACCCATCGGAGCCCTATAAGTCGTCGATCTAATCCTTTACTTAGGCGGAAGAGTGAACTCAACTACGTCCCAAAAGTCCCGAAGACATTGGGACCGTCCATGTTGGAGGACAGGTGGCAGAGATCCGTCCATTTCGCGTATCGAGGATTCGTAAGTTTGAAGGTAGAAGACCCGACTCTTGGAGTCATGAAGTCACGAGCCGTGAGATCGCGATATGATCTGGGTCGTCGATCCAAGAGGAAGGACAGTCGTGGGATATAGCATCTCGATACCTCACATGTCGGGGGTTCGTGAGTTCGAAGGTTGAAAGGACTCGTTTACGACTTCCCGAGTAGCGAAATGACGAGAACCGAGCACGAGAGAACACATGGCAGAATTTCCTAGTGGGGCCGTTTGATTGACGGGTGGACACGAGTCGTCTGGAGAAGGGAGTCAACATTTTGTTGACTTCTCGCGTCTCGGGGATTCGCGGGATAAGAGCCTGAGAGCTCAACCCTTGGACTTGCGAAGTCCTGAGTAGCGAGAACGCGAGAAGGATAATAAATATCACTTCTCGGGGGTTCATGAAGGAGAGGTGCCAAGATTTGACGCTATAACTCGTGAAGTGGCGAGTTACGAGAAGTGCAAAGAGGAAGTCAACTATTGTTGACTTTCGCGTCTCAGTATTTCGGAGAAGAAGAGCCCGAGAGCTAGACACTTCAACCTGCGAGGTTGCGAGTAGAAAAAAGTGTCAAAGAGAATTCCCGAAGGAATCTGGACCGTCCATCAAGGGAGACGCGTGGTGAGCGGTCAGAGCTTAGGGAAAGTTTTGAAATCCTGTGGACCGTTGGATCCACACTATCAAGGGTTGTTGATCTCCTACACGGATACCCATGCCAGAGTTCAAAGATTTGCATGACATGAGTTTTTTGGATCGTTGCATCTCGAACCCTCGGGCACCAAAATCCCAAAAGGATCCAAACTGTCGGATCAGGGGAGGCGTACAGCTGTTGATCTCCTTTCGAGGGAAACTTGGGAGACTTCATGAATTTCGGGATTTGAATGGGAAAGGAAGAAGTCATGCATCACGATTTCCTAAATCGCAAAGGGTTGGTAAGGTCTTTGGTGATTTAAGCGCAGGGTCATGGAATGTGGTCACGAGGACAAGACGCAAACAAGGATCTTGTACTTGCTAGCCCTATCGGGGTTCGGCGTTTCGTTGTGTCGGGGTTTGCAGATTCGAAAGACTCGACACTCTGGTAGTGCTGAGCCGTGAAGAGAGAAAGGACACCATACTTGTTTGGTCTATGGTCGTGACCCATGATCATAGGGAGATGAATAGGGAAGAACTAGCCTACACTAGGCCCCCATAAGACTTTAGGGATTCTGTCCCTTGAGGAAAAGCAAAAATTTTACTATGTCGTAGTGGGTATGTGACACGAGGAGGAGACAAAACTCCAGCCAAAATACCTCGAAGCTTCCACCACTGCAAACTCCAAAAATGATCACCCCCGCGCACCTTTGGAGTAGGCCTCTACCACCAACCAGAAAGAAAGAAGAACCGAAAAGAGCCGATGACCCACCAGATGGAAGGGTAAATCCCTGCACGGAACCGAATGAGCCGACGCCCCCCCAGATGGAAGGGAAAATCCTGGCCCCGAATAGGTATCCGCCACTGAGTAAAGCACGACAGAGCTAGAAGAAAGTGGAAACACCCATTCGCATAACTCTCTCTCTCCCTTCACGACGCAGTGACCCGTCCGTCGGTTGCCCGCTTGCCCTGTCTGCATACCCACTCACCCTTCTCCCTGGCATTTTCAGGGATGCGGCTAGCGAAACCTAGCCACAGAGTCCCCCCCGGTTTGGTGTGGTTTTCCCAAGCCTTGGTCCCTACTCCTCCTTCCTAGGTTGCTTTCTACTTAGGACGCTTGGTTCCAACGAGCGTTAGGTTTTCCCTCAGTCATGCTCACCACTTTTTACTTCATTAATTTGCAAGCTATTGAAGTAATGCATCACATAAGAATTCATATTCAAAGACAAATGTACAAAGTTTTATAAATGGAAATATTTTATAAAAGATTTTATCAATGGTTTATGGTTTCATTAGAGGAAACTTGGGGTTTAAAATGGGTCTCATAAGAAAAACATTGTTTCTTGAGATAGATATTGAACAACCAATATTTTTTGAAAAAATTGGGTTAACAGTAGTTAATGTATTGGAGATATGAAAGTAAAAAATTAACATGTGTCACATTTTTATTTAAGAATAGTTAATTACATATAAACCTCACATTGATTAAGATCATGTTGGGATCATTTTGGGATATGATAAATATCTTTAGAATATTAAATATGGAGTACTTTGTAATTATGATGATGGTGATTACCCTCCACATACTGAAATTAACTTTGATATTTCGGACTTTAAGAAATTTGCAAAGGAATAAATTGATTTTTTTAACATTTTGTTTTTATGATTGAAAAGATTAAAAATAAATTTTCCTAATTCTCTTTAATTTTTATTAGTTCACAAGTTATAAATATCAATGTTGTTATAGATATTGTAAAATCGATACTTAAAGTGTACATAAACAACACATTTGAGAAATTGTTTATCATTTTCCACTTTCTTAGTATCACACATATTCTTTCTTCTTATAATATTTTAAATCTCGGCCATGTCCAATTTAGCTATGAAACTCAAGTAAGTTCTATCATAATTTAACAATATTAAATTTCAATAACATTACTTATAAAATAAATGAAATCTCACATTTAATATTTTGGTGGGATCACCTCAAAATATATGAACATTTT
>ML821490.1:60313-74204 GCA_009831015.1 Picea engelmannii
AGTAACAATGGGCATTGTTGCCCTGGATTGTTGACTATATAATCCTGTGGACCCCTGGATGCAAATAAAACAACAAGTGGGAGAATGTTGGGTATGTGTTATATTCTTTGCATGTGTGTGTGTGGGTGGTATTTGCTATTTTTAGCAGATTTTGCTATTTTTAGTGGTTTTCTAAATTATTCCCGGAATAAGGGATTAGGGTTTTGGTATCTACGGAATACCTAAAAACATTGTGTATTTATTTTATGGTGAATGGTGAAATTAATACAATGAAGAGTTGAAAGGTTTTCTCCCAATTAAGAGTTTCTGATATAAATCTCTGTGTACTATATGTATGAGCCATTGATTAATTTCTGTTTTTCTTAAGAATCTATATGCATTGCTTTACTTCACAGGTTTAAAACTTACAATTGGATTCAATAATTTCCTTTCATCTCTGAATTTTTACAAAGGAGTGATTAATATTTAAGCTTCTTATATTTCAATCTGGAGGTTCTAATAATATGGGGAAAAAAAGATAAAATATTCATCCTGGAAGAAGAATAAATTTCCAAAATGCAAATGGAGTCAGTTACTTGTATCTGACATTATATCCTCCAAATAAGAGTTTAAATTTTTCATTCTTGAAATGGATATGTTTGCAGGAATATCAGAGAGAAGGTTGAGCTTGTCGTGATAAAAGAGGTAGGCATGTTCGTTCATTGGAGAAACCCACCGATTTGAATGAGACACTCCTCAAATTTTTGTAGCTAGATATTTGAAACCAAAAAATGGAAACAATGAGCTTGTCATGATGAAAGAGTGCAAGTGTGTTCCTTTGTTGAAGAAACACACTGATTTGAAGGAGATACTCCTCAAATTTATGAAGCTGGATATTTAAAAATAGAGACAATGGAAACATCGAGCTTGTCGTGATGAAAGAGTGAGGGAAATTTCCTTAGTGCAGAGAAACCCATTGATTTGAATGAGACACACCTTTCGATAATTAGACCTGTTTCTCTCGAATTGGTTAGGGTTTGAACTTTGGAAGATCGAGGATTAACACGCATCCGCTTCGTCATTATAGAAATTGTTTTGGCATGTTAAACGAAAAATTTCTTCAAAATCATGGAGTTTTCACCCCAATTATGATCACCACCACATCGGATAATCATTTCTATTGATATCCTCTCTAGTCGTCAAAGGTACATCACAAGATCACTACTCCCAGAGGTTTTATTAACTACAATTTTTATAGTATTTGGAAAAAAAAGTGCGGTAAGGGCGCCTCAAAACACAATCTTAGTTGAAGCTTAAGCTATTAGACGAATTTATGAAGCTAGATATTTAAAAATAGAAACAATGGAAACAATTAGCTTGTCATGAATCATCTCATGATGAAAGACTGCGGGCATGTTCCTTCATTGGAGAAAACCACTAATTTGAATGAGATGCTCCTCAAATTTCTGAAGCTGGATATTTAAAAACAAAGAAAATGGAAAAAATGTGCTTGTCATGATAAAGAGTGTGGGCATGTTTTGGATAAACCCACTAATTTGAATGAGATGCTCCTTAAATTTTTGAAGTTGGATATTTAAAAACAAAGATAATGGAAACAATAAAAAGAATGAATGGCGTATCGAGTGAAAGCATAAAAAGATTATCAAATAATCTCGTGTCATTAAGTCTATGGGAAGTAGTGGAAATCCTTCCTCTTCATTCTGAGCAATCTTCCAACAGATGAAATGGGAAGTAGCCTATAGGAAAAAGCATGCAGTCTTCGAGCAGATGAAATATGAAGTATCCCATAGAGAAATGCTAGTTTCTATGGTCATTTTATTAAAACAAAAAAGGAACAATTATATTTCTAACACATCGGAGCACATTACAACACGTCCAAGCAACCCAATGCAATGACTAGTAAGTACCATTTCACATTATCCTGCAACAGTCAACAAAAACAACATTAGTGTGGCAAGGAATGGCATAGTTAACCTGCATAATATAGTCATTAATACTATTACTATGATTTTTTTTTCTAAGCTCAAGAGGATTATAACATAAAAATAATAATAATATGCTCCAATTCAAGGTCATAACAATCTATGTTTCTGCAATATAAATTCATTTATGTGAAAACAAAATTTTAAGAATATATGTAAAACATGAGATGGCTAGGTAAAGTATACACGAAACTTAGAAATTCAATATCATTTATAATTTTATGAGAACTAATGACCATTTATATTGCAGACCATTAAATCTACCAGCTACCAACAAGCCCATACTACCACCTATAGTTGAAGATAAGAAAGAAAGGAGCTCCACTAATAGGTAGAAGGTGTTGCAGGGCGAGCAAACACATCCAAGTGGAGCATTGCATGCACATTAGAGTGTTGTCATCTGCATGTAGAGGCTTCTAGTGCAGTGAGACACCTTCGACTGCAATGAGGCTTCAACTAACGTGAAAGCGTGTGAAATCCTGTCACAAATGTCAGAATGAGACCAATTATAATTATATGTTTTTAAATTCATTTTAAAATATTGACAAATAGAAAAAAGAATGGAAACACACCAAGGATTTAAGTCCCATCCAATGTTTAATTTTCCAATGAAAAAAGATAAAGAATTTCGGATAAAATTGGGAAAATGTTATATTTTTGGAAAAAAAAACATATAATACATTATTTTGTTAAAACATTTTATTAAAACACTGCCAAATGTTTTTAAAAAACTACAAAATGCACCACTTAATGTAACAAAATGCACCAATTAATAACTCTTGTTGACCACGAGGCTAATGGTAGAGTCCCTAGCTGGAGGCAGGGACTAACAGTCGGATGCAAGGACTAAAAATAGGAGGGAACAATTGTCTTTCTCAACAATGGATACTATGGGTATTTTGTATATTTTCACTAAGATAGCACATTGGATATTCACTTTCAGTAGTGTGGGGAGGTTCGAGTAATGTGGTGTAACACACCCAACCCTTTAAATACCTTTACTATGGATGCGGCATCGAATTTTTGCTTTTCCTTGGTTCATTTTTGGTCCCTTACTAAGAAAAATCCTCTTATTATGCTCCCATGAAGTTTATATCCCCCACTACACGCTTAAACCAGCTAGTGGGGTCCTCCTCCTAACCTCGGGATGAAAAATGAGAGCTAAGAATCTATTTAGCAAAGGTTTTGGCACTTCAGAACTCCCAGACTTTGGGAGTTCCAATCGGTGTTGTTGAATTACCAAATTGTCGAACAGTAGAGGAATCAATGATCCACGTCCTCCATCGAGATCCTACGGTAAAAAGGGGGCTTCAATGCTAGGCACGAAACACTCATTTTTCCTAATCCCTGAAGTCTTGAAATATCTCCACGTGGCCTTATCCATTCGATGATCGACGTTCAAAGTTTAACATTGAACATCCTACGTTTTAGCGTTTTGGAAGTCGACAGTCTTCGTTCTATGTTTTCAGTGTTTCGACGATCAAGGATCGTTGTTGGACTTTCAACATTCGACGATCCTCACTGTACCTTCCTCTTCCATACTACACTCATTCTTTCGAACTCCTGAAATCATCCAGACTGCTAGAGTCCCGTACATGTCACCAGTCATGTTGGCCAGGCGAGCATGAACCAGAAGTTGACACACGACGAGGGTCAAGGGGTGACATGTATCCTCATTAGGGGGTGACACATGTCATGCTATAATAGGAATAAGTGATCTGTGAATCGGCCATATCTGGGTGACACGTGGCATGTGTAACATGGCTTCACATCACATCGAATGACATCATCAAGCCATGCCATCTTAGACTAATAACTGCTCAGCCCCTTGATCTAACAGTCAATAAGATTCCACGTAGATCCATAGATCTATGACTCTCATTACATCGCAGCTCCAGAATTCGGAGTTTTTCAATTCCTCACGTCATGAATTCCTTGAAGAAATAAGTCTCCAGAATCTCTAATGTGGCACCAAGCTTCCTCATCCTACCAATGAACGAGATTCATTTCAGAATTCTTGACTTCGGGAGTTTTCACACCTTGAAAACTCTTGGTTAAACTTCCTCAGAGTACTAAGTCTTTGTACTATGGAATCACTTGCCACATACCCACTCATCGAATGGTTCTAGTTCAATGGACAACACTTGACAAGGGATGAGTAAGGGCCATGTGTCACTCTACGATGCGTTCCCAGTTAGTTGGGAAGTCGAGGGTGGGCCCTTAGAATGACAGTTGGGAGGGATCCCAACGGATCCGAGGATCAACGATCCTCATCTCTTCGAAAGTTCTGAGTTCAGGAATTTGGCATGTATCTATGTGCTTTCCCTCCGGACCTCACCGGATCTATTGTCACATGTACCTAGCATCCATGGCTAGGATTTACTCTAGCTTGCAAAGCTCCTAGGGAACTCCCATGCCCCTATATCACTGAATACCTATACTTTCGGATAACCATTGATCTGTGGACATGTGTCCCTCCATTTTCAACGATCCCAATTTACTTCGCGACTCCAACATTTGAAAGATTCAGCATTAGACCACTCCTATTCTCCCGAAGTAGGACTTCATCGAAGAACTTGACACTTCCCTTCCTAAGTGTCACCTAATGGCTAAGAGGGATCCACACTAGATCCCCAAATTGACGACCCTTGTCAATTTGCAACCTTGTCCTTTGGCTATTTTCGAGGGTTGTGGAATCATAAGTTCTGAAGTCCCAAAGCTGAAAGAGATAGCTCCTTTCGGACTAGCATAGGCTTCCTAGGCCCTAGTCACATGGGTCCTTTGGGAATTCTTGGGGGCTAAGCGCAAATCCTTTTTGCAGAAAAAGGGTTAAGGAAATGGGAACGAGACCTTGGTCAGATGGGTAGATAGTCAGAAGGAAAACATCCTTCTCCCACAGAGATGAACTTGACATCCCTGCTAAGGTAAACTTCAAAGGATTGGCAGGACTTAGACGTTTCATTCAATCCTACACTGAATCTCCTATGGATTCACGTCCCATAACTCTTTAGAAACTATACTGAGATAACTCAAAGACTATATGGATATAGCATTTTATAGAAGCAAAATAAAATTTCTAATGTCTATTCAAATACTAAAAGGCTTAACCATAAACACATACATTCATCATCGCATCCAATATATGTATACACATAATATGATAATACTTATCAGAAATGGAGAATGTGAAGCAACTATTGAAAGGGGTGCCCATTTCCTCCCAACCATAGGCACATCCAATCCTATTAGATTTACCACTCGCTAACCTCGAGCTAGACCATGATGCTCTAAGAGACATTATTTCTCTTTGCTCCACGATAGTCAGGGACGAAGGTTACTCTCCTCCTCCCACAAAAAAATGGAAATTGGTTTTCTCTACTCCGAGCAAGGAGGTTTGCACGAGTACTCCCTCAGTCACTCGTCAGCCTTGTTTTTCATCTTGTAGCGAAACCCTGCTCGTAAATTCTTTCAGCCAAAAACAAACTTACTACTCATCTTTTCCTCTCAACTTCAGAGTCTAAGTATGCTCACTTCTCTTCTTGGGAGAGTGTTTTCTCTGTTCTACTATCTTCCAGATCTATCTCTGTCCCCAAATTACCTCCTTTCTTGCCTTCCTTAGCAAGGTTGTGTGGGTTCAAATCCCAATTCATGGCTAGGCCTAGAATCCTTATAGATGGGTACCCTGCCCCATCTCCCTACTAACTCTTGAGGATGGCCTTCCAACTACCAGCCTGACTGGTAATTCATTTCTGGGTTAGAGGATTGTTGAGAAATTACACCTAGTAGGTACTGGTCTAGTGAGGGTCATCTCAACCATTCTTGGTTTCCCCTCACCATCTCTCTCATAACATCCATGGTCTCTTGGCCAGTTATAGTTATATTTACAAACTGGGGGAGACAGGGGTATTACAATTCCCTCCCCCTTAAAGGAACATCATCCTCGATGTTCTATCTACTAATGTGCTTTGTATGTACAGAAGTAAACAAAAATGGATGTGCATGTTTCATGGCATCCTCCATTTCCCATGTAGCCTCATCTGGGCCAAAGTGTTTCCATTTCACCTTGACCTGTGCAATGGTTATGTTCTTGAGTAGGGTTTCCTTCATGTCTATTATTCATTGAGGTTCTRGAAATAAWTCTCCCTCAGGTTCCACCAGATCATAGACTAGTCAATAATATGATTAGATTCATGTACATACTTATTTAATAAATAAACATGGAAAACATTATGTGCCTTCATTATGGGAGGAAGTTCTAGCCGATAGGCTACTGGTCCCACTCTATCCAAAAATTCAAAGGGTCCACAATACCAAGGTGCCATCTTGGTACAAGTTCCCATCCTCAAAGATCTTTTCCTGGGTCTAACTCGGAGATACACATGATCCCCTTATTTGAACTCTCTAGGAGTCCTTTTCATGTCTGCATATCTCTTTTGTCTATCCTGGGTTATATTTATATTTTGTTTGATCTGAATTAATTTTTGTTCCATTTATTTTATCATATTTGTCCCTATTGTAACTTTGGATACTGGGTTGTTCCAACTGATTGGAATGTTGCATTGCCTTCCATAGAGGGCTTCAAAATTGCTCATTTTTAATGACTCTTGATAGCCATTGTTGTAGGAAAATTCTACCAGTGGTAGGTAGTCCTCCCACTTCTTGGATTGATGCATTACATGCATCCTCATCATGTATTTTAATACTCAGTTTACCCTCTCTGTCTTCCCATCATTTTGGGGGTGATATGTTGTACTAAAGAGCAATTTTTTTTCAAAACAAGCAAACATAGATTTCCAAAAATTTGAAGTAAAGTTTGTATGTCTGTTGGATATAATTTCCCTAGGCATGCCATGCAGTCTAAATATTTATTTCATGAAGATGATGGCAATATCTATTTCCTTTCAAGTTGACTTGATGGGTATAAAGTGAGCAACCTTGCCTAATTTTTCCACAACTACCATGATGGCATCATTATGTTTGGTTGAGCTTGGTAATCCTATGATGAAATCCATGGAGATGGTTTCCCATTTTGATTCGGGAATTGGTAGGGCTACAACATCCCTGCTGTGTGTCGGTGCTCGGCCTTGACTTGCTGACATTCTAGACACTTAGCTAAGTAATCAACAATGTCCTTTTCCAATCCAGGTGAATAAAATAGTTTCCTAGTGGTTGTGATCATTTTCTGATAACCAAAATGACCAGTATATGGTCTTTTGTGTAGTTCATCCATTATGAACCTCTTTAATTCGTCAAAATTTGAAATATGCAATCTTCCCTTGTAAGTCAACAGGCCATCATTAAGAATTTGATAGTCTTTTTACTTCATCCTTGTGGGCTCTTGCTTTAGATAGGATGTCACGGTCTTGAAAAATGCATATGTTTCTTGTGCAGTTTTGACCCTCTCTTTGATGTCTGATTCACTGGCACTTACAACTGCCAAGTGAACTACTTTCATACTTATACTAAGGGCATTAGCCACCCTATTCTTCTTTTCTTTGATATGTTTTATTTCGAAATCAAACTCACTAAGGAAATCCATCCACCTATATTGTCTCACATTGAGTTTTGGTTGGTCAAACAAATACCTCAATCCACTATGGTCTGTCATAAGTACAAATCTCCTACCTAAGAGGTAATGCCTCCACATTTTTAAATCATGCACTATGGCAACCAATTCCATATTGTGGGTCACATAATTGACTTCATGCTCATTCAATTTTATGGATTCGTAGCAAATCACATGTCCTTCTTGCATAAGGACTCCTACGATTTGTTCCTTGTAGGCATCTATACACACAAGGAAGTCTTTATTTGGATCTGCAATATTCAATACAAGCCCATTGGTTAGAAGGTATTTCATCTCTTGAAATCTTTCCTCACATTCTCATGTCCAAATGAATTTAACCCCCTTTTTCTGGAGGGAGGTGATTGGGCGACCAATCTAGGAGAATCCTTTCATGGATCTCCTATAGTATCATGCTAGGCCCATAAAGGATCTGATATCAAACACATTATTTTGGGTAGGCCAATCCATGATGGATTTAATATTATCAGGATCAACTGTCGCTCCTTCCTCGGAAATAAAATGGCCTAAGAAATGGACTTGTTTCTTGAAAAAGTCACACTTACTAAGCTTAACATAGAGCTGATGTTGTCGTAGTACTTGTAGTACTAGCTTGATATGTTCTTCATGTTCTTCCCTATTCTTGGAATAAATTAGGATATCATCAATGAAAACCAACACAAACCTATCCAAGAACTATTTGAATATGTTATTCATTAAGCACATAAAAGTGGTTGTTGCATTGGTAAGCCCAAATGGCACCACCACAATTTCATAGTGACCATATCTTGTCCTAAAAGTTTTCTTGTGGATGTCTTCATCTTTAATTCAGAACTGGTGGTATCCAGACCTCAAGTCAATCTTGGAGAAGATGGTAGCACCCGTTAATTGGTCAAACAATTCATCGATCCTTGGCAAGGTATACTTATTCTTGATGGTCATCTTATTGAGTTGTCTATCATCCATGCATAGTATGAGTGTGCCATTTTTCTTTTTCACAAACAAGGTCGGTGCTCCCCATGGAGACACACTAGGTTGAATAGTCTTGTCCCACATCTCATTCAACTATAGTTTGAGCTCAACTATCTCTAGTGTACTCATTCTATAGGGTGTTCTAGACATTGGCACTACTCATGGTACAAGTTCTATTGAAAATTCAATATCCCTTCTTGGAGGTAGACCCGGTACCTCTTCTGAGAATACATCATTATACTCTCTTAATATGGGATGGTTCTCTAGGCTAGGTTTGTCATTTTCAACAAAGTTTAGTACTTGTATTGCATACAAGGGACATCCCTTTCTCCAATACTTCTTCACTTGGAGGGCTGATATTTGTTTCACTGAGACAATATTTTGAATCCCTTGTAGGGTTACCCTCATTCTTCCTTCATTTTCACACTCCAAAGTTTTACTGTAAAAGTCCAACTTGGTTTTATGGGCAGCCAACCAGTCTGTGCTAATCAACATGTCATAATATCCTAGAGGAAGTATGTTTAGGTACTCTTAGGTGGGAAAACCAATTATAACAAATTGGCATGCTAGTATGACCTTTGTTACTTCTCTTTTGGTTCCAGTGGCTAGTTGTACCAACCATTATCTAACATGTTTAACTTGTTGCAATTTATATTTCTCAACAATTTGAGGGGTAGCATAACTCAAATAAGAAATAGGGTCAATTAAAATGGAAACGTGATGGTTGGAAATTGTACCTTCCATCTCCACCATTGAAGCTTGGTGGTTAGCTTGCCTACTATCCAAAGTTACATAAATTTGTGGCATGCTCCTAGCCACATAATTGATTGTGGTAGCCTCTTAGATGTTGTATACCCTCCCATTGTTTTGTTTCATATGATTTCAGAATGAGGTATATTCATGTATTTGCCAAATTATTTTGTTGAGTTAATAAAAGAGCCTACCCATTTGAGAGTAGGACCCGGAGACGTAGTCCACCAGGGACAAACTCCGTTATCAATTTTTTGTGTTCAGATCTGATGCTTATGTCTCTTCATTTCTAAGTTTTCACTTCTTTAATGGTGCACATTAATTTATGCTCATTTAATACAATTCTTTATAAGTCACGATGAAAAGAGCCTGGATCAATAGGGAGAGGACATCAAAATTGACCATGATGTCATTTTCATCAAGGTGAAGATGTTGAGTTTTTTGAATAAAATTCGAGGAATCGTTAATAAAGGAGGGGTTTTTTCCAAAAAATTACTAAATCTTATTAGTAAGAAATCGAGAGAGGGCATAAGTGGGAGTTCTTACAACACTTACTACAGGTCTAAGAAGGATGTTTTTTTTTATGAATTTTAGGTTTCCCATAGATCCTATAGGTTTGAGGGTTGTGAGGAATAAGATATTTTTGGTTATTGAGGTCCAAGGATGATGATTTGGTGTTCTCGGTGGCTAAGCTAGTTATTGCATTGATTGGGTTCTTGGAGAGAGGTTTGTAGGAAGAAGATGAAAGAAGGTCATGAAGTTTAGATTCATAATTGAAAGTATTCATGAAGACAACAACATTACCTTTATTGGCTTTTAAAATAATGATATCAGGGTTATCATTGAGGTGACAAATAGATTGAAATTCATCTTTTGATAGGTTTGGTTTAGGAGATATAGAAAGGTGAAGAATTCTACCACACTCTCACTGAATTTCTTCTGCTTCATTTGTTGGAAGATGATGTGTTAAGGATTTGATAGAGAAAAGAATATATTTCACAAAAATGAAATGGGGAACAAGGGAAAATTGAAGTCCTTTTTTAATAGTGTAATGAAAGATGGGTCTAAATCCATTAATGAAAGATTTATGACATTATCTAATTATCTAATGAAAGATTACCTTGTGCGCTACAATGTTGTTTTCCATGATCTTCCTGCCCTCCACATAACCTACTTGTTCCTGAGACATAATGAACGGTAGGATGGTTTTGAGACGTTGATGAGCTTGTAGATCACATTGCAGAGTGCAATGGGTCTAAAATGATTTGGAGTGGTGACTTTGTTCTCTTTTGGAACGAGAGTGAGGAAAGTGGCATTGAGAGCCTGTAGGACCTGCTCTGACTTTTTGGATTCCTCTATGATCTCTTAGACCTCCTCTCGGATCATATCCTGGCAGTGGTGAAAAAAGTCTATTGTGAAGCCGTCAGGTCCTAGGGCTTTGCCCACAGGGGTGTCCTTGAGAGCTTGATCAACCTCTTCCTAGGTGATTGGGCGCATCAGAGCCTCATTTTGTTCTTTAGTAACCTCCTTTGGAATGTGCTTGATGATGGATTCTATAGCTTGAGTGCAATCTGTTGGGGGTTCTGAAAGAAGGTGCATGTAATTGAGAAGTTCTTGCTCAATGTCTATGTGTTTTCATATTTCCATACCTTGATCTGATACAAGATGAGTGATGTGATTAGTATGACAACGTTGAAGCATTGATCTGTGGAAGAATTTAGTGTTTCTTTCCCCCTATTTGAGCCATTGGATGCATGATTTTTGCCTCCAGAGAATTTCTTCCTATGCCCGTCTCTTTGAAAATTGTTTATTGAGGGTGGACTCTTGGTCCTTTAGGGAATCAATGAAACCTTGATGTCTGATCTGTTGTTAGAGGTCTTGAATTTGTTGGTTTAGGATTTCTTGAGATTGGAAGATGTTACCAAAAGTGGATTTGTTCCAGGTCTTTAGACGTTGCTTAAGATTTTTTAACTTTTGTTGGAATTGTACATAGGAGTACCTTTTGTGATTGTCGCTTCCTTCCACCAGAGGCTAATGTTTTCTTAAAAGTTTGGGTGTGTCAACCAAAATTTCTCAAAGCGAAAGGGCTTCTTTCCTGGGCTGCCACTCATGTTCATCGTAAGTAGTATCAACCAACGATTTGATCCTAGAGTATCAATCACAGTGGCTTGCCAAGTGAGACCCTCCAGTATGAAGGGTTCAGAGATTAGGAAGCGGTCTAGTCGATAAGAGACATATTGTGCCCCCAATCGTCTATTAGACCAAGTGAAGAGTCTTTTGTTCATTTCTACATCGATGAGGTCCAACATGATGATGGTTTTGTGAAATTGTTCGCTATCACTGCCCAATCTGCAAGTTCCCCCCTTTTTTTCCTCCAATCCAGTTATCATGTTGAAGTCTCCCCCTAGTATCCAACGTTGATTGCCGGTGTGGTTGGCGATCTATTCCAGATGATGGAGGAAGGATTCCTTGTCTCCCTCGGTTGTTGGGCCATAGACATTCGAGACGTATCCTGGCTTGTTCGAACCGATGATTCTGAAGGAGGTTGTGATAGTCCATTTGGAGGTAAAGAAACCTTCCATGAGAATAGTGGTTGGGTTCCAGAGTATGGCTAGACCCCCTGTTGTACCTTTTGCATCTACTTCTACTATTTTTTCTTGCTTCCATCATTTTGTGAGTATTTGAGTGGCTTCATCCCCTGCACATTTTGTTTCCTGCAGAAGAAGAATATTCAGTTGTTCCTTCATTATCTTTTCTCAGAGCAAGCATTGCTTACTTTGTGCATTGAGGCCCCTAATGTTCCAGGATAGCATCTTCATGATGAGGATGAGGGTTGGAGAGGAGGAAAGTTGTCCAAGATCAGGTGGATTTGGCCATAGTTCACCAGGAAGTTTCCTACATCTTGAATGAGCTGGTGCTTTGGTTTCCTACCCCTTTTCTTCTCTTCTTTGGTGGGTTTGTGATGGTCTTTCGAGTGCCCTCTTTGGATTCCCAGACTCGAGTTGGCTCGAGCTGATCCCCCCACCATGGAATTAAGAAAGACTTTATGTAACTGATCCTAAGGGATGGTGTATAACTCTTGTTTACAATAGGCTTGTTCTAGGTGTACCAGATCTATTCATGCCAATTCCCGATCCTCCATATCTATGTCAGGGTCTCCTATTTCCAGTCTTAGATTCGTGGGGAGGGAGGTTTCTGAGGTGGGGATTTGAGGATTTGCGGGATTAGGTGGGATAGTTCCTGGGTTATCTTTAGATTGCTCTGAGGCCGCTGGATTTGGCAGGGGGGCAGAGGGGTTGGTGGGATTTTCTGGGATTTTCAGGAGGGCTTCAAAGGAGTTACTAGTTGAGGGTCCGGAGGGGTCCGAAGGGGGCCTGAGGAGGCGTTTTTCTGGTTGTTTTCCTACGATGGCCCGTGACTTGGGTGTAATCGTCCTTGTTTTTGTCAGGATCCTCAGGGTTTGTTTTGTTGGGGTTATTAAGGGGGCATTCACGGAAGAGATGACCATGTTCATGAAACTTCCGGCAGTGGAAGGGAATATGCTTGTAGTCCAAGGTTTGTGACCATTCTTCGTCCTAGTAGTTTAAGGTTATCGCTCCAGGTAGGGGTTTGGAGATATTTAAATAAACATAAATACATGCATAAGCAGTGTACCTTCAATGTTTTGTGGCTTCAGAGGATTTGACGTAGATGCCAATCGTATTACCAATGTTTGCTAGTATTTCCTCCAACCAAAATTCCTGAGGTAAGGAGTAGAGTCTCAACCAAACTGGTGTGTGCGTGAAGTCTTCCTTCTCTGGACTGAACTTTTTCGTCCATAAACGGAGGAAAAGTCTTGTCGAGTTATAAAAGTAAGGGCCTCCTTCAAAAATGGTTTTTCTGTCTTCTAGGTTGTGTAGGATGATGGTGAAGAAGCCTTTGGAACTGAGCTGAAGGTCGCACTAACCTTTGGGCTTCCACCAATGTTGAATCCACTTCACTAGATCTTTCTCTGATGGCCATAGGCCCAAAAACTTTCCCACCAGGGTGAAATCTTTCATGTATTGCTTCTAATCTTCTATTCTTGGTGATTTGATAACATATTTGGGAGCAATAGGAGCCTATGGGATGAATTTACCAGGTTCCCAGGTGCGAGGTGCTTTTGGATGGTTTGTTTCAAAGTCTGTCTCCATGGGTTTTTCTTCGGTAGATCATCCTCCCAAAGAGTATTTCTCAGTTCCGCTGGAAGTTCAAAGGGCGGCCTTTTGAAGTGTTTGTTGCCCAGCTCAGGGGCGGTGACCATGTTGTAAGAGGGGCCAGGAGGCCCCCCTTCCTCGGCCTCCATGGTCGCGACAAGTACGCATGGTGACACTCACATAGGGGCTCAGGGTGGAAACCCTAGCAGAGCGAAAAAGTACTTACGACTACTTCTAGCGCAGTTTCTTATAAATCTAATTTAAGGGTGCCCCAATTTCATTATTAAATTATATTAATCTTCTATGTTTCCTTTATATTCATTATTTCATTATCTTCCTTATAATCATTATCTAATTATATTACATTATTATATTATAACACTAATTGATAGCCTATACCATCAACTTTTCCTTGTTATGTCTAATCCAAACATATCAATCTTCATTAT
>ML821491.1:16865-27426 GCA_009831015.1 Picea engelmannii
AACAACCAAATACCCAAAGTGAACAATATCTGAAGATAATAACAAATATGAACATGTATTAGATAAATGTGACAATGCGCGTGCGTACCTGGCCATGATGTGAAAAAAAAAAAAAAGGCACCCCGGGGGCCAGGGTAAAAAGTGGCCTAGGGGCAGCCATGATGTAGGTGGCGGGACGCTGATCCCGTGGCTGAAGACGGTTTGAAAAATGGACGTCGTGGACTCCCGGAATGGTGAGTGGACGTTTGGAAAAAGGACTATATATAGCTGTAGGGCCCACATTGCCACCTCATTTGTACCTGCTGCTACAGTGATTTTTCGAGAAGATTCAGAGGAGATTGAGTGGTTCCAAGAGCACGAGGTATCCGATTCACGGCGTGCGAGTTTCAGGTTAGTGGTCTGAACATCCTGCATAGCTATAGGTTTCCAACTTTTGGGCAGGGTAGGTACGGGGGTCGTACGGGAGTTTTTAGGGGGGTTTTGGGTAGAGGATGGGCCCACATGCACGAGCGACTCAGTGGAAGGCACGCATGAGTGTGCGCCTGTACACTGAAGAAGCGTGCATGTGTGCACGTGAGAAGGAATTTAAGGCGCGCCCTAGGGGCGCATTTGTAGGGTAGATAGGCGCGCATGAGTGCGCGCCTGTGGGGTGAACATGCGTGCTCCCGAGCGCGCCTGTGGGTTGGACAGGCACGCTCTAGAGCACGCCTGTATTGTGAATAGGCGCACTCACGAGCGCGCCTGTGGGAAAAATAGGCGCGCGCACATGCACGCCTGTATAGTGAACAGGTGCGGATGTGTGCGTGCCTGTGGGTGGAAAACCCGCGCCTTTGAGGCAAGGTTTCAGGGTAAAAAATTAGCTTATTTGATGTATTGGATGATTGCCTAAGATAATATAGGACTTTGGGTTGTGTGCAGGTGGTGAGTAGGGATCATGGATGTACAGTGGCATGAGCGGGACTGGTCGCAGCTGCAAGATGTTGTGGCCGATGCGAGGCCTGCAGTTCGAGCATCTTTAGCAGCCAGTGGGTTGCTAAAGTTTTTTGAGTGCCCTTTGATACGGGCCCAGGAGAATTTTCTCCAGTTCCTGCTCGAGATGTGGAGCCCCGAGCAACACTGCTTCCTCGTGTGAGGAGAGAAGATCCCCTTCACTGCGGTGGAGGATGTTTACTTCTTGACTAGGCTCCCCTTCCGGGGAACACCGTTGTTGGCAGTGCCTGTGTTGCCGAGGGACACTCATCTGCGCACTGTCGTCGAGCGATACTGCTCAGGCGAGCATTACATGATTGGGACGTCAGTGAGCATCAGTGGGATAGATGCCCTGCTGATTTGCTGCATAGCAACGATGATAGTGCGGGTGTACGGGTCACGAGCGACCCACCGGATCAGTGGTGGTGATTTGTTCCTGATGGAGAGGGTGGTGGTGGGCCGTGAGCGGTTCGCCTGGGGTTTGACCCTACATGCGCAGATGATCGCGCAGCTGGACCATTGCCGGTCTAGAGGTGCCGGGGAGTTTGCATTTGGCTCCATTCTGGTAGCCTTTTTCTTGGAGAGGGTGCCGATGTTGCGCCCGAGGGTGCTACTGGAGGCACCAGGGGTACGAGAGCCACGCTTGAGGCGGTGGTCACAGATTTTTGTTCGCCACGGTGGTGGCGAAGGCGGGAACTACTTTACTGCGCAGGCAGCGCAGATATGGCGGCAGATGTCGCAGGTTATACTTCAGTTCCCTATGCTGGGGTGGATTTCCAGGGGGACCCGGACATGGTGTTGCCTCCTGGGGAGGTTTTTGATCACAAAGGTATATTGTGTATTTATATGTTTTGATTTTATGCTGTGATTTTTCTATACCAGGTTATATATATGATGTATAGACACTTATATGATTTGTTGTTGTTTGTTTGGTGCATGTGCAGATTTGACACCTCGCGGGCGTGAGGTGGAGTTATATAGACCGTCGGTGCAACGAGAGGGGCGACCTCCGCATGGAGAGAGGCGGCCACGGGATGAGGCTGTAGGGGCACCAGCAGAGCCCGGGAGACCGGCGAGGAGGCATCGATTTGATGACCCTTGTGCGGGGCCATCTCATGCTCCGCTGGCGGCAGCCGGAGGGGAGTTGGATGATATACTTTGTTGGTTTGAGACGGTGTTTTGGGACGTGCATGAGGGCATGTGGATCCATATCCAGGACGAGGAGTTCCTGGAGCAGTGCATCGGGTTACCGCCACCATGGAGGTCGATCATGCGGCGAGCAGCTGTGCTCGCCGCCATCACTAGTGGACACCTGCCGCCAGGGTAGGAGGGTCTTGCAGGTGCTCCACCACCACCGCCTGGGGCAGGTCAGGGTGGGCCACCACCCCCTCCAGAGGGAGGGGCAGCGGGGGGTGCATGAGAGGCACCCTGATTGTATGATGTATTTTTGTATACTATTTTTGATAGGCTGGTGAGCCGATGTATTTTTGTACCAAGATGTGGCACAGGCCTGTGGGCCAATGTATTTTTTGTGTATGTAAACATTCGGATGGTCGGGGAGGCCTTGATATATACATGAGTATACACCTTTTTTGAGATCCAAATGTGGTTTACATGTGTTTTTTGTGTTAATGTTGATGATATTGATTCTATTTATATGCTGCGACAGGATATATGAGATGTTTATGTATGTGTAGCTTGATGTGATATATGCCAATCTAGCACCATGTTAGCTATTTCATCTATTGTTTGATTCAATTCTCTTGGAATATGTGTATATATAATGGAATCGAAATGTCGAGATAATAATCTAACCTGCAGGTATTTGCGAAAGAGGCACGGATCGCGTACATGGTACACATTGTTGAGCTGAAGAACGACTAGCTGGGAGTCGAGGAAAACGCTAAGGTGACGAATATGATGATGTTGGGCGTCGGTCAGGAGGCCAATGACAGCAGTGTATTCGGCTTGGTTGTTGGTTGCTGGTCCTAAACAGATGCCGCTAGAATGTAGCATTTCATGTGAAGGGGTGTAGAGAGTCCAAGCAGCCGAAGCGATATTTTGTGTCCAACGGCTGGCGTCGTCGGCGTAACAAATGTGGTAAGCTGTTGGAGGAGTCATCTGTCAATAGCACAAAGGATAGTTTAGATGAGGGAGAAAAAAGATTAAAAACGCTAGAAAAGAAAAGAAAAATAACCTAAAGTAGCGGGACTACGTTTAAGCATAAAATTTCTTAAGGTATAACCCATTGACGGGTTCTTTGAGTGTGAGGCCTTCAGGGGAGGCCAGGATGTATGCCCCTTTGGTGAGGCAATGTTGGATGATGTAAGGGCCATGCCATAGTGATTCGAATTTGCTGTGACCAACGATATCATGGGCGATATCATAGGAGAGGACGAGGTCGCCTTCGCGAAATGAGCGAAGGTTGACATGACGATCAAAGGTAGGTTTGGATCATTTTTTAGCTACCTCGTTATTCTGCAATGAGGATCGACGATCCTCATCTAGAGACTCCAAGTTCAGCAAGCGCTGCTCCATGGGAGCAGTGTCAGGTAAAATCTCAATTGTGGTGCGAAGGGTGGGAATTTCGCACTCGATGGGAAGAGTTGCCTCGACCCCATGGACTAAATGAAAAGGTGTGAAACCGGTAGCGGTCTTGACTGTCGTTCAATAAGCCCATAGCGTGGAAAATAACATATGATGCCAATTGGTTTTATGTTTATTAACCGTGCACTGTAACATGGTCTTGAGGACTTTGTTGACTGCCTCGACCTATCCGTTTGACTGAGGATAGTATGGTGAGGAAAACTCATGAGAGAAGCCTAACCGAGATGAGAGTTCGATGAAGATATCATTCTCAAAATGTTTCCCATGGTCGGAAACTAGTTGGAGTGGTACTCCGAACCGGGATATGACATGGTTGAAGAAAAAATGCACTGTTGTGTCAGCGGTGTTGTTGAAGGTGGGCATAGCTTCGGCCCATTTGGTGAAGTAATCGACAGCAACCACAATGTATTTGTGACCATTGCTGGAGGGGGGATTACAAGTCATAAAGTCAATGCCCCATTTACAAAAGGGGCCTGCAGTGATGACCGGGTGAAGAAGAGCGGGGGGAGCGCGGGCTTTGTTGGCATAGAGATGACATTGCTCACATCGTTTCACGGCATGAATGCAATCATGAAATAGAGTAGGCCAAAAGTAACCAGCCCGAATGATCTTTTGAGCTGTGGCGATGCCCGAAAGATGGCCCCCACAGGCGCCGTTGTGGCAGTCGTTTAAGACTCTGTCAGCCTCGTCAATAGTCAGGCAACGTCGAAGAATGGTGTCGACGCCCCGTCGATATAAGATGTCACCGATGAGGAGATAGCGGGGGGCCTGATGGCGAATGCGCCGACGATCATCTCATGATAGGTGGTTACCGAACTTTTGAGTTCGTAGGTAGACGAGAAGGTCGTCGTACCAAGGATCATCAGAAGCGATGTAAAAGAGATGTTCGTCAGGAAAGTCAGTATTGACGGGGGCACTAGGTGTGTCAGAGGGAAGGGCCGTGACAAGTTCAGCGAGAACGAGGGCCTTCTTACTCTTTGGTGTTGAAAATTCGAGGTCGTACTCCTGAAGGATAACAATCCATCGAGAAAATTTGCTGTTAACTTGGCGACGGCTGAGCAGATACTGCATAGGGTTGGAATCTGCGACGACCTTGGTGGTGCGAAGCAGAATGTAGTGGCGCAGTTTCTGAACTGCAAGGACAACTGCCAGAGCAAGTTTTTCTTCATGTTTGTACTTCAGGGGTGGTCCTAAGAGGTTCTTACTGACGTAGTAAATGACGTGTTCACAATTGTCATCTCCGAGCTAGACGAGGACGCCGGCTACTGATACAGTTGATGCTGATATGTAGAGGATGTAGTTGTGATTGTAGTCAGGTGCACTAATCAAAGGTGCATTGGAAAGCATTGCTTTGAGATCGTCAAACAACTGTTGGGCATAGTAGTCCCAATGAAAAGGGATGTCATGACGCAGTAAGCGAAGGAAACCATGTGCGCGTATAGCGTAATCAGGAACAAAGCGTCTAAGAAAGTTGGCTTTGCCCTGGAGACTCTGTAGTTGGCGCAAATTCCAAGGAGGTGGAATTTTGGTGATGGCTTGGACTTTGAGGGGGTCTACGGTGATACCGCTTTGGGAAACGATGAAACCGAGGAGGCGCCCTGCGGTGACGCAGAACACACACTTGAGAGGATTCAAGCGAATGTTGTACTGACGACACCGTTGAAAGATGACTCGTAAATCATCGAGGTGTTGGGTACGCTTCTTGGATCGAGTGGTGAGGTCGTCCAAGTAGGCGAGGATGATTGCAGCTAGATCATGAAAGATGTATGTCATGGCCCGCTGGAATGTTGCGCCGACGTTTTTGAGGCCGAAGGGCATGACACGATACGCAAATGTACCCCACGGGGTAATGAATGCGGTTTTGTATTGATCGGCTGGGTGGATTTGAATTTGGTTATAGCCAGAAAATCCGTCCATAAAGGAGAGAGCCTCGTGGCCGGTGCAGTCATCGATAATCTGATCGATGAAAGGCATTGGGAAGTTGTCCTTGGTACATGCGTTGTTGAGATCGCGAAAATTGGTGCAAACGCGGATAGATCCCTGTTTTTTTTCGACGGGTATAGGGTTGGAAACCCATGATGTATAAGCGATGGGGTAAATGAATTCGGCCGTACGCAATTTGTCAATTTTGGCTTTGATAGCCACGGTCGTGGATGGGTGTAGCGGTCGCTGTTTCTGGCGAACTGGTGTGATGTCGGGCCAGGTGTCGATGCGATGTTCGACTATAGAGGGGTCGAGGCCAGGCATCTCCGTGTATGACCAGGCGAAGATATCCCTAAATTCCTGGAAGAGGGTTTTATATGCGGTGATTTCCTGAGGAGTGCAAGCAGCTCCAATGATAATTTCTTCGACGATGCCCGGTTTAATGGAAATGTCAATTTTGATGGTGGGGGAAATGTTGGCCAAATTACCTTCTTCAAAAGCATCGGGTGCAGGAATAGGATTGTTGAACCAATCGATAGGCCCTGATGGGATAAAGTCTTTGGTTTCGACCGCATAAATGTGATTGAGGCTAGGAGGCATGAGGGCTTCCTGCGGAAGGAAGAGAGCATGATGATGTAGTGCATCCCAGGGAGAATCTGGGAATTGTATCTCTTCCAGTATTTCCTCGTTGCATTGGAAACGACGGAAATATAATGGATCGTGAGGAGTGATCTCAGTGACAGTGTGGTTGCCCCCTGCTGTAGAAACAGAGGGGGTAGTGCTAAGAGAGGGTGAGGGTTCACTCGTCATAAACCATATATTGAAGTATTGAGGGGTACCCATAGTCGTGGGATGGAGAGTCTCCGCAGGGGAATGAGAGGGAGAGTTGGGAGGGTTATGGGGTAAATCCTCAAAATTGTCATCTAGGAACCAAGGAGGTGTTGGAAGTGCCTCGGGTTTGGGTGAAATGATATGAAGATCTTCGAATGGTGCAGATATGTCAATGATTGCCTCTGTGGGTTGGTGATGTAGGGCTAACTGACGTCGCCGATATTCTATGATCATAGGAAATTGGTATGTAAAATGAGCCAATGAATCGCAAAGAGAGCAAGGGCATCTCATGCGTTCATTGACTGAAGTGGTGACATAGCGAATGTCAGTGATTTTTGTTGTGGAAGACGTGGCAGGGCGTGGGTTGTTCTGAAAGTCTTGGCTTATGATAGCTAATGCCTGTTGAAAACGAGGCAGTGCTGGACAATGATGGGTGTAATGGCCATACTCAGAACAAATGGCACACGCGAACTTGGTCTTCAACCCTTTACTACTGGAAGGTTGAGTGGTAGAAATAGTAATGGGTGGTGTGGGGGTTGGATTGGGGGGAATGAAATTCCTTAATTCCGGTAGTGATGGGCAGTTGTTGGTTTGGTGACCCGCTTTGTCACACAAGGCGCAAGGTGGTGGAATGCGCGGAGGAAGTGGAGTTGTGGGCTCCTTCTTCTGTTGCCTGCCCCCAGTTGCGGTAGGGGGGGTAGGGAGTATGGGGGTAGTGGGGGTAGTGGGAATGATGACAGGAATCGTCATGGGGAGTCCTTCCTGTGGGCGAGGGACCATCTCAGGTGGATGTAAGTACCACACTCGGATTGCTAACACCATATTGGGTAGTGTGAGCGTTGTTGCTACCTGGAAAGCTTCTATACCGGGTGGAGGGTAAAAGAAGGGAATTAGAGTGAGGGGTTGGGGAACTATTTCCCAAATGGGACTAGGCCCTTGAGGGGATGTGGATTCGTGGATCGTAGGGATCGACGAATGCGCAGGAGCCTCCTGTGGGAGTGGTTCTGCGACTGTTGAGACGTCAGGAATGACTGAAGCCTCCTAAGGAGGACGAGAATCCTCCTATTGAGTTTCGGTAGATGAGATGACGCATACTTAACCAGGGGGAAGGAGTGGTGGTGCTCCATGGTATGTCCCTAACAAGGATGGATCTTTGAAAATCCCAGGACCCATCTCGACAAATGGATATACGTCTTTGTTGGTGTGAATGAGAGGAAGAATATTATCGAGACTGGCATATGGATTTGGCTCGTAATGTGAGACTTGGTCAATGGTTACAATCTTTCCATCGTGGGGGAACATGATTGTTCAAAAGACGGATGATGCCACTGCCTTCATAGCATACATGTAGCTACGTCCGAGCAAGATATTGTAATCGAGCTGAGCGTCGATAACTTTTATGTCAATGAGAATAGTTTTTCCCCCGAGTTCCACGGGGACATTTTGGAAGAGCCCTTCAGGAGATGATGGTCGTCCGTCATAAGCTCGTAATGTGATGGCGGAAGGTATGAGCTCCGGGGAACCAAGTTTCTGCCATACTGTTTTGTACATGATGCAGGTAGATGCCCCTTCATCGATGATACACCGATGGATGGTGATGTTCCGTATTTTGACTGGTATTTGAATAGCAACTGCGGCGGGAAGACGTGGTTCGCAGTTATCAAGGTCAAAAGTGATGAGTCGAGTATCGGCAGGGTCGACTTCCCCCAAGGCGGAAAGTAGTGATTTCCACTGTGTTGGAAAAGTCTGGAGGACTTCCAGAACTGACATGGCAGTCAGGGATTGCACTAAGTCATCTACCAAGCTGTAGTTATGAGCGGCCCTAGCCTGTGGGTTGTGGACATTCCTGCGCAATGGGATGCGAGGGATGCGTAATGGCAGTTCGTCTGAAGGGAGAGGGATCACCAACGGAGGTCCCGTCGGTGTAGGGTTTGTTTCTGGAGGTGTAGGGGTAGACTCAGTTGTTGCAGGATACTGACGATTGCATGTTTGCAGAAGGATTTCTTCCTCACTAGTGAGGAGAATTGTTCGCTCTGCTGGATTGTTGGGATTGTGGTATTGGCCCACCTAAGGTGTGGGATGTTGTGTGTCCTGATGGGTTTTTATGACACCTTGATGTGGGATAGGATTTTGCAGTACGGAAGGAGGGGGTTGTTGCGCATATTGTTGTTGTGCCTGCTGCGGGGCATGTTGCACAGGAGGAGGGGGAAGGCTCCCAGAGTCCTTCAACCTTTTGAAATCAGTGATCTGCGGGAAATGGTGAGTTTAATGGCCATATACGCCACAAAGAGAACAAGGGTGGATAGTTTTAACAGTATTCCTCCATGGGCGTTTGTTGTTATTGCCCCCCTGGGGGTTTTGGTTCCCTTGGTTCGGGTTGCCCCCAGTGGGTGGATGTTGTGGGGGTTGATTCCCGCCTTGACCAGGATTGTTGTTATTCCTATTCCTTCCTTTCCTCTTAGTGTTGTTTGAAGGATGATTTGGATTGGCTATGTTCAACTGTTCAAAATTTTGATATTGTTGAGCAGCAGAGGGTTGAACAAAATTGACCCCCGTATGAGGATGTGGGGGAGCCATTGGTTGTGGAGGACCTGGAAAGGGAAAGTAAGGGTTCTGTGGTGGTGCGGCTCCATACGGTACATAGGAAGGCATGGCACTTTCACTAGTACTATAAGGTGATGTGGAGGGGGGACCACTGGTGTTTGGAAGAGGTGGATGTATGGGAGGTGCTGGTGGTGGTCCACTGATGGGTGGAGGTGTACCAACAGGGTACGGTTGTTGATAAGGAGGTGGGGGGTAATACGAAGTGCCCCCATATGCTGGTGGGTATTGAGGTGTCCCATACATCGGTGGTGGTTGGGGTTGTGGACTATGGTGTGTGGTGGCACCTATTAGCCCGTCTGCTGAGTGAGACATCCCAAGTTTGTCTTGACCAAATGGCACAGGTTTCGGAAGGTCAGGAAGTACCGTGTATAAGTATCCTGACTGTGCATAGATGAGGTCATATTGTTGGGCTTTACTGATGGCTTCCTCTTCAGATTGTGGGAAGGTGGAAGCTACGTCCTTACCAAGGAGAGCGACAAAGTGATCTAAGAAACCAGTCGAGACATTGTTGCTTGGTGGTTTCTACTTTACACAAACTACGTCGCCTACGCCACTCATGAATGTGGTCAGAAATGTGGGTGGCTGAGGACTGTTTGAAATTAGACAGTAGTTCTAGACCATTGTCATGGAGGATGGGTAATTGGAAGAAAGTTAGGAATGCTTTGGCCAAGGATTCAAAGGTCGTATGGGACCCTGATTTTTCTTCGACATACCATTTGGCTGATGGGCCAGTGAGTGTGCGTTGAAAAAGTCGCAATCTGACGGAATCATCCATAATGCTATTGGAATAACACCATAGATGAAATGTCATGACATGATTGGCGGGGTCATCCCCTGCCTTTCCTTCAAACTTTGGTATGTCTGAAGGAAGTTTGGTTGGCATTGCAGGCCATGTGGCATCGTGCAATATAGGATCATTAGTGAGCTTGGTGAGATCCGAAATGTTGAGAGAGGCCAAGTATGGCATCTGTAGTGGGGTAGGAATGTTAGTTCCAGCCATGGTGTGTTGTGAAATTGACCCTTGATGGGGACTAGGTGGGTTGGTGCTCCCTCCTTGAGAGGAAGTGGGTCCCCCGCTTCCGTGTAAAGGAGAGCGAGTGACTGTGTGACTTTGGGAATTGGACCCAAGTAAGGTAGAACCAAGCAAAGTTGATCCTAATATGGTAGCACTCACAGGAGTGTGTGAAGGAGGTACCGATGAACGAGTACGACTAGATACTCCCCCTAAAATAGGAGGAAGGTTGAGCAAGCGTCGTGAACGACGGGGGTTTCGTGGTTCCCCTATGATGTCAGACTAATTTGTGTGAAAATGTGTGCAACAAATGGTGAGAGAAATATAGAACCAAGAGTCTTCGCTGCGACTGTTTTACATAATATATATATCAAAGTCAAACTGTAATCAGATGTGCATCATACATAAATGAGAAAGAAACATATATGTGGGTAAGGGGGTTTTTTCCGCGTGGGGGAATCAAAAAGAAAGCAAATACTCGTGTCCTAGAAGACGTAACGTCCTTCCTCTCAAATAGCACTGGACCTTCCAATAGCTCTCAACAGTGGGGTCTGAAGTCACCGGAAGAGATACTAGTGAAGGATGAAATAACTGGTTATAATGAGGGGTAGAGGG
>ML821491.1:29159-41260 GCA_009831015.1 Picea engelmannii
TTCTTTCTCCAATGGAAGGCTCTTGAGGCCCTCACTTGATTGCTCTCCTTACAATGAAAAGATGAACATGTGGGTTAAAGAACTCCAAGCTTATTCACTCAAGAGAGGGGTGAATAGCTCTATGAAATGCAGCTTGTGATGTGGATTGCCAAAGAATGAGTCTTTAGCAATCTCAGCAGCATAACAATACAAAGAATTCCTTGAGAAAATGGTGGTCATTCATGGCTTTTTATAGCCAAGCATTGGATCATTATGTAACCTCTTTCGAATGTGAAAAGGGGCTCTTTAGGGCACAATTAGGTCTTTGACCAGCCCACCATGAGGATTGAGCTCGGATTTGGTGTCAAATTGACTTGGGAGCTGATCCATTAGTGGTTGGGAGGCCGACCAATTTCAATAAATGTGTCGTTTAGCAGGCGCGTGGGTTTTTCGCCCAATAGCCGCGCCTTGTGCACAATGCGCGCTTTGTATGTTGTTGTTACGCGCATACGCGCGCGCACCCAGATGATGTAAAACGCCTTTCAAATTTTTGGTCATTTGTATAGTTTTTTTACCCTTTTGCAATGATGTGGAATTAATCCTGTGCCATGAATGACTCCAGTCCTGTTTTGATGATGCGGAGTTCTTGTCGCCGTGTGCAAACGAAATTTCAGTCATAACAATGAGCAAATTCTATTTATAGATGGTGAGCAAATTATATTTATAGATGTATGTCGACTATTATTATCCCTTAATAATAGTTGGACAATAAATATTATTCTATTCTCAATGATCACTTGGAAATAGTTAACTAAAGTGGAAAATCAGTTAGCTATAGGAAATTCAAGTTCAAAGGTTGATTGGTGGGAGATGCAAGTCGAATTAGTTGTAACTGAGTGATTCAAAGTTGTAACAGAGTTGGATGTGTAATTATGTGAGTTGTGAAGTATTTTAACTCAGTTAAGTGAGTTAAGATGAGTTGTACTAGTTGTAATTGAACTTACACTAGTGAGAAATAAATGAATTAATTGATAATTAATTCACAATCAGTGATCTCACATGCAACTGAAGATTTACCATTGTTAACTACATGCATGTCAGATCCAGTGGAGACCCAATTGAGATAACAAGTGAAAGGGATAGTTTGACTATGAATTGTGACATTAGTGAGTGCACTCATGAAAAAACACACACAGTGGTTGTGCCCATGAGGATTGTGCAGCCTAGGCAAAAGGAATTCATTCATTGCAGGGATTTCCATTCACAGGGATTGCGCAGAGGAGGCAGGCTATCTGGAAGCAGTAAATTGGCACATGAATTTGTCAATTTTTGTATGACAATGTGAGACGATTGTATATTGTATTGAGATCTCTTGGATTAGATTTTTGTATGAGATTTTTTCATGATCCATGATATATACATAATATATGATAGTGGGGTTTTTAGCTTTATTTTTTCTCGGTAAAACATATGTGTTATGTGTGATTGATGTTTCTTCTTGATATTGCAATTGGCGATCGTGTTTTAAATTCCGCAATAATATTTTTAGAAGATATTATTTATTTAACAGTGGCATATAATTGTTATATCAGGAGAATCCAGGCAATACATAATTTGTATTAAAATTTCTACACTTTAAGCCACCTAGCGACTCGTTCCCTACCCTTGGGAACTTTGGATAAAAACATATCCATAACATTACAATTTTCCAAAAATATTATTAAAATATTCCCTAAGACTTACGACTCACCCCCTTTTCTCTTTTCCAGTGGAGTTTCCCCTCCATATCTTTTCCTCTGAGTCTGACTATGCACAATGATGCAATATTATATTAATAACCATGATTATATTTACATGGATAGGTGCACTGGCCTATTTTCATCCTGGCTCAAAAACCTCGTACTCACACAGGCTCTCCGACCTCAATACATATCCAATCATATATATATATATATATATATATATATATATATATATATAACTCAGTTTTTCACGCACTTCCAGTCATTCCCACACACTTACCCAAGTGTGTGCAACACAATGCAATGCCTGCACTTACCCAGCTGCACACAACACACAAAAATGTGTGCACCTTGTTCTTTGATAACACCTCTGTGCACTACTCATATTTTCATAACACCAAAACCAGGTGACAATGGCTCACCAACCTAAATGCACATTACATTTATACTTGGTTCCAATGGCTCACTAGCCTATATGTACAATAAAAAAGGGTTCTGTATCAGGGACATTACAGCTGAGATGAGGTTCTTTTGGCTTCCGCTATCAACAATGAAATGCAGTGGAGTCCCATTCACCCACATATGTGAATGGAAGAGGCAGTCCCCCTCCTCAAGCTCCTCTGGTTCTTCTGGTTGGATTGTTGTGGTCGCGATTGTAGCAATGGGTTTGTCATCAATAATTTGTTTCATTTTTTATTTTTTTAATCAAATTTCATTATTGCTCGTTTCTTTTTATTTGAGATTGACCACCAATGACTATTTCAATGAACATTCACCGATATTATGCCAAGGGATTTTGTGGAATTCGCACCACTTTCGAGTGTCCTTCTTTGTCCTATTGTTACCCTTCTTTTCATGTGGCTTGGATTGGTTGTCTTGAGCTTGGTCATTTTGTGAGTTAGAGCCACCTTTACCATACTTCGGTTGTTACAAAATTACAGACCCAAACTCTTGCTTGTTGTGTTTCTAAAATTTATGCTCGATCTTGAAAGTATATCGATAAGAAGCTCCTAGTGACGAGATGTCCAGGAACTCTATTTATACTTGTATGTACATGTGTATACCCCCACAGTATTTTAGAACCAGATTTCATTTGGAGTCTTTGATACCTATCTTGGCACATAAGGTATGCAAGGTATTTGTGAAATTCGACATTGTTTGTCCCCTCTCTTGACACAGTGTGGCCCATCTCATGTATTGGTCGTCAGAGTTTCCAACAAGGTAATATTGTTCCTTAAGGACATCCATAAACAATTCCTAAGTGAGATCAGCCTCAGACATTCTAGAATATTCTATGGAATTTTTCTCACAGTAAGTTTGCCATCAATTTTTTACATGGGGGACAGCCTTAAGGAGCGCAAAGGTGATCTTTTATTTATTGAAAAAATTGTTGATAGAGAAATAACCTTCTAGTAGGTTTAACCAATTTTCCAAATCATCTGCATCTATATGACCTTCAAGCATGAGAATATCAAAATTAACTTGTCCCTTGAAAGGGGAGTTGCTTCCAAAGTGGTCATTTAATGAATATTTGTCTACTATTATCGGAAGTCATCGATGTATTGTCAAAATTCTCCATCATCTTGTCCCTTTGTTGCGTGAGGACTTCCTCGAGCAACTGATTGATAGGATCCCCTGCTCTGTTGTCCCTCTTTTCTTCCATCATGCGAGGTTGCTTGGGAGGGAGAGAGTTGTTTTTCTCAAGAGAAACAAGATCGAGACTCAACTCTCTATACCTTGACCTCATCAGGGACATGCACTTAATAATGACAAGGAACAAACTGATCTGACACCGCTAATCTGGATTGTAGAAGGGACGAAAAAATGGGAAATAGGCAATTAATGTGACAAAATAGAGTAAATGCGAAAAAAATTACATAAGGAAAATAATTAGGCAATAAATAATATTTTTATTAAATGGAAGAATATTTAGGTCTACATCATGAATTATAAATGGAATATATAATATGATCTCCTTTACAATGAGAGGCCCGTATATATAGTAATTTCAAGATCCTCATAAGAGTCATGTCTTTTTGTTATTTAATTGTTATTTCTTCATGTCTTTTGTTTATTTAATTGTTACGTGTTTTATTTTTCAAATACCATGGGAAAATACCATGGGCTAAAAAAAACCATGGGTGAATTTTATACCATGGGAAAATACCACGGTCTATCAAAAAACCATGGGTGAACTTCCATGGTTAAAAAAAAAACTACCCACATGGATTTTCTCCATTTATTATTATTTTTCCCACATAACCATTATTATTATTAATACTCATTATTATTCTCTTTCCCACCAAACCATGTTGATTTGGTGGAAGAGGTGGATGGCCACTAATTTTCACTTGGATCATATACTTTTGCAGAACTTTGTTTGGTCTTGGAACTTTTCTATCGTTAATTAGTTCTCTTGGTGATTTTGGGTGCAAGCATTCTAACCTATGGGACTCTTCGGGTGTTATTGTGTTTCTCACTTATCTTATGCTTTCTAGTGCTTGATATAAAACCTGGAACTTCAAGTTGACATAAGACATTGGGTTGCTCAAGATATTTGGTTACGCATGTACTTTAGTTGACGAACTATTTTCCATATTTTCATAAGTCTATTTTCAATTCATTTCAGCTTGGTTACTAATTGGTTTTGTGACAAGGAAACGTTCTTAGTAGTCAGATCGTTGAGGGAGTTCGGAGGGTCCA
Source organism: Picea engelmannii (assembly GCA_009831015.1). Lineage (NCBI taxonomy): Eukaryota > Viridiplantae > Streptophyta > Pinopsida > Pinales > Pinaceae > Picea > Picea engelmannii. The sequence goes on from ML821491.1 coordinate 33,584, forward strand.
ATTGGGAGTCATTTCTAATAGAAGAAAGGAATATTCTTGTTGTTATCATTGCATTTTCATATCTTCTTCTTTTCTCCTTTAATTAGGATGCAGTTACCTACACTTTGCATATTGCATTTATTTATAGGTCAATGTGTGCATTCATCCCATATTCATTTATATTTATACATTTACATCCATTATTTAGATTAGTTTAGATTGGATTAGATGAAGACCATTAAAATAACATCTTACCTTGCATAGGGTTGTCGAGCCATAACTAGAGAGCTTTTCATTTCAAGGAAGAAATGTTTAATTGAGCCCTTTCGCCAGGTAATTTTGTGCGGTTGATCAGTACATGTGTCCTTTATTTTTTGTGTATTTTTTCACATCATTTTTGTGTTATTTTACATCATGTTTACATACTTTTGTGTTAATTTCCACCTTTTTTGGCATCCCATTTGCATCCTTTTGAGTCATCAAAGGAGACAAAAAAGTTGCATATGTGAATAAAAAAGACATAAAGTGATGCAAAATAAACAAAAATAAAAAAACAAAAAGAGGACGTAGATGAGTTGTTGAAAATGACCCATTCTTATCCTTCATTTTTTCTAATAAAAAAAAAATCAAGGATGCAAAAAAGACACCTCCAACCTTTATTAATTGTGGTAGTAGAATTAGAAAATGGTGGTAGTAGAATTAGAAAAAACTGTGAGAGACTTCTTAAAGGGGAAATAATTTTGTATTACTAAACACAACATCATTATAAGGTATTAAATTATATATACATGAAATAGTTTTTTAATAATTTTTAAAAATATTCAATATTACAAAATAGTAGCTTTTATATAAAAATGGTCTAATCACTATCGACCTCAATGGTGATAGTAGAATTAGAGAAAACTTTGAAAGAAATTTATTAAAGGGGAAAGAATTTTGTATTGCTAAACACAACATCATTATAAGGTATTAAATTCTATATACATGAAATAGTTTTTTAACAATTTTTAAAATTATTCAATGTTATAAAATAGTATCTTTTAAATAATAATGGTCTAGTCACTATCAATTTTTATTGGCTAATAGAAACCAATAATGAGATAGGTTTTCTCACTCTAATAAAAAAAAAAGATAAACGCTATAACTTAAATTTTAAATTATAATTTTTTACTTTAAATATAAATGAGAATTTTCACTCTTTTATAATACTTCTTTGTTGTTTTATTTCGAACATTATATATCTGCAGTTTTGAATGGGAATAATACTTCTCTTTGGTTTTTACCTTTTTTTCCCAGAATAATCTCTGTAGTTTCTCTCGTTTTCTCCAGAACTTCTCTGCGGTTTTCAAAAATTATTTTTGGCTTCTTCAACAAGTTGAGCAATTGGACATGTGAAATGAGGGGAGTCACTTTTTAGTTTGATTCAATTTTAATTTAAAATATATTTATAATCTATTAACCTAAAGAGATTTAAATATATTTTATTTAGTTTTTTATTTTAAGTTTCATAAGTAAAAGTTGATTTGAGAGATAATAATTAATATCATTATTATCAATTAAAAAAAAATATTTTCCATTTTTAAAGTCAATCCAAAATCATAATTGTTACATTTTTTTTTTCTCTTCTTTTCAATATGAGCACTCCACCACCTATTCTAAAAACTCATCCTAACAAGGGGAGGCCCCCCAAAATCACCCTAGAGATCCTTTACGATTATATGGAATCAATAGAAAAAAGGAGAGAAGAGAGAGATGCGAAAATCCAAATAGAGTTAGAATCATTATAAGAAACGAGTGAAGAACAAGACGTAAAACTCCAAATAGAGTTAGAGGCAATGATTGTTAAAAAAATTAAAGATATCATTCAAACTCAAATAGAGGATAGATTCTTAGGGTTCAAGAGTGAATTGCAGACAATGAAGGATAGGATTCAAGAAATGGAAAAACATAAACAATCAACCCAGGAAGAAGGGTTTGAATAAAATCACAACCTGAGAGATAGGATTAAAGAGATAGAAGAAAAACTAACCGACAATTTGACCCTCACTAATATGGAAAATAAATTGGATATCAAAGCCATCAAACAGGAAATGAATAATCTAATCAAAATGGACCATGAGCGTAACAAAAGAGCCTTGAACCTCATATTTGTTGGTATAAAAGAACAACAAGAGGAGGATACACAAGCAATAGTAAAAGAAGAATTAAATAATAAATAACAAATTGATACAACTTACCTCATAGAAGCAAAGGGGCTAGGAAAAATAATTGATCACAAAGATAGGTTGATTCGTGTCAAAGTAAGTTGTAATGACCATAAATATAGCATACTTAGTAAATATATGAGCTTAAAAGGGTCAGGAATATTTATAAATGAAAACATCATTCTCAAAGACCAAGCTGAATTAAGCAAGGGAGTTCAAAAGGTAAAAGAAGCCAGGAAAGAAGGAAAATGGGAAATAATTAGAAATTGAAAATCTATTGTTAGGGATAGAGACCAGAAGGATAATAATAAATAGGAATTTGGGACACTCGAGATCATTTTTTGGAACTGTCGTGGCTTTCCATGGCGCGAAGGTCCTATGATAAGTTGGATCCCAAGTGATATTGATATTATCTGTCCAATTGAAACTTGGGAGCATGAGGAGTTTAACGTCCCTAACATAGAAGGATTTTTCTTGTGGTCAGCATGGAACAAAAAATCCTATCGTAGAGGGGTAGGAGGCATAGCTTGTTATATTAGAAAGATAATTTCTCCTCACATTCAGCTTCATAAGATTGACCCTCTCAATCAATACATTTGGATAGAAATTTCAGACACCAATTCTAAGAAGATGTATATAGCAATTTTCTATTTTGCACCTATTAATTCTACTTTTTATAAGAAAAATAATCTAGATAACAAGTGTCCCTATAATAATTTAGAACAAGATATTTATAGTTTGAAAAATGAAGGTAATATCCTCCTGCTAGGAGACTTTAATGCTAGGAATGCAACTAAACAAGCTACTCTTTTAAGTACTGATTCCAACAGTAATCCTGTATGGCTATATGAGGAACTTGTTTTATCTAATAGATACAAAATAATGAGACTTTAATGCTAGGACTGCAACTAAACAAGCTACTCTTTTAAGTACTGATTCCAACAATAATCCTTTATGGCTAGATGAGGACCTTATTTTATCTAATAGATACAAAAGAAGCTTTGAAGACCTAATTGAGAATTTGTTTAGTACTAATTTGGTTAAGCTCTACAGCTCTCAATACCTAATAATTTGAAATGGAGTAATGAACTGGTAAAACTCCAACCAAATGACTTGTATTCATGGGCTAGGTAGTAGTTTTGTAGATTATGTGATATCTGATATCCCCGTTTCCAACCAAATAGCAAATTTTGACCTTTTAAATGACCATGAGCCTGACTCTAATCATAAACTTTTAACCCTAAATCTAAACTTTTCCATGCATAGGAGCACCATTGAAGAGAATTTTGATAATCAAAGGAATTTGCGCTTTGACAAAATTAAAGTTGACATTTTCTTAAAGGATTTAAATAGTAAATTAAATCTCCTAACTTATAAGGAAAACATTAAAGAACTCTATCATAATTTTAGAACTACCCTTTCCACTTCTATTAACAAGTTCTCTTTCGAGGTGTCCTATAAAAAGAATAATAGAACGACCAACCCTTGGTATGATAAATAATGTAAAATTGCTAGTAAATTCATTAGGGATGCTTCTAATGAGTCCTTAAAACTCGATAAGATCAATACGTACAAAGCCCTAATTAAAAGAAAAAAAAAAGGCACTATATCAATAAAAGGCAAGAGCAACTTTCACAACTATATAAGATGGATCCTAAGAAGTTGTGGATCCAAATTCTAAACCGAAATACTAAAGAAAATAATAGGATTTCATTAAGGGACTGGAATTCCTACCTTAAAAGTATGTACCAGTTCCTTAATGCCATGGACACCATTCCTTAATGTAGCTTGCAAATGGGAAAGCTAAGGATAATGAAGGATACCAAGCTGACCCTAAACCCTGGACACAAATCCTCATTGTTCCTATTTTTAAAAATGGGGATAGAAACATTCCCTCTAATTATAGGACCATTATGATTCGCTCGATTTTAGCCAAGCTTTATGGAATTATTTTGGAAAAGAATATTAGCCTTTGGCTAGAAAATCATGGTCAAAGAGATAAAGGCTAGTCCGGGTTTAAGAGATATCATTCAACTGTGGACCATCTTGTTACCTTTAGGATCATTGCAGAGGATTTCCGCAATACTAAAACCAAACTTTTGTGTTGTTTTGTTGACTTTAGAAAAGATTTTGACATGGTTCCTAGGAAAACCCTTTGGAATAGGTTGGAAGAGATAAAAGTGTCTCTCGAGTTGAGGGTTGTTGCAATAAGGATGTATGAGAACTTTATTCCCAAGTTTAAAAACATTAAGGGCTTGCCAAAAGCGATTAACTGCAATATCAGAGTCAAACAAGGTTGTCCCTTGTCCCCTACCCTTTTAGGCATATACATTGACAAGTTAGAAGATTGCTTGGAAAAAGAATGTTTTGTCGGCCCTACTCTCACTGGTATAGTCATCAATATTGTTCTCTATGCCAATGATATCGTTCTTATGGCAAGGAGTCCCCATGATCTTGAAAACCAGCTAAGAATCCTCGATTTTTTCTCCAATATGGGTATGACTATTAATACTGATAAGATTAAGGTCATGATTATTAAATCCAATAAGATCCCTTATGATACCTTTGTCTATGACAAAAGCAACTTATAGGAAGTGACTTCATACAAATATCTTGGAATTGATATTCACCACAAGCTCAATTGGAATTATAGCATTGAGAAAAGGATTATTGGGGGACGGAAAGTTTATTATGGGCTTGAAAACAATTGTAAATCAGTTGATCTTTGGAGTTGGGATAAGAATAAACTCATCTTTGAGACTCTTGTTACACCTATTATTCTTTATGGATGTGAAGTATGGGGTTTTAGTATCTCTCGTGAATCCTGGAGAAACATAGAGAAAATAAAAAAGAATTTTATAACCTATAATCTCAAAATTAAAGGAAATGTGCCCTATCCCGTCCTCCTCTTAGAAACACGCCTCTCCCCCATTGATAGCATGGCTATGACTAGATACCTAATGTATAATAACAAGTTAAACAACATGGAAAACAAGCAGCTTCCTAAAATTGCTTCAAAATTGAGTCATAACCACCATCGACTCAAGCAGGGATAGAATAAAGATGCACGGTCTTGGCTAAACTATTGGGGAATCATGGAAGACATTATTTTGCAGAATAAAGATACTATTAAAAAAATGTCAAATCACAATTTAAGGAGAAAATGTGGTGTGATAAAGAGTTAGAGGAAAAAATAAAATTAAGGTATTATAAGGATGTAATCAACCCTAATCCAGAATATCAAAACTATCTATCTGTTTTTCCAAGTGTAAAGAAAAAAATAAGCATTTCTAAGATAAGAACAAATTCTCATGAACTCCATAGTGAAACTAGGAGTCGGTCAATTCCTAAAATGCCATGGGATGAAAGAGTGTGTCACCTTTGTGACACTAAGAAGGTTGAAGATGAAAAGCACTTTCTCTTAGATTGTCCAGCCTATACCCAAATTAGATCTCATTTTCAAAATATTTTTCACACTACCAACCTTCCTAACCTTTTAACTCAACAAAAATATGGTGATCTTGGAAAGCTTCTCTTAATGCTTTTCAAGCATAGAAACAAAATTCTAAAGAATCGCAAGTAATCACTTACCCTCTTAAGATCCGATAGACCAATTCGGTCTTAGTGGAGCTAATCATCATCATCATCATAATATAGTTTTCACATTTTATTATTAATAAACTCAACCACCTTATTGTTATTATTGGATAAAGTCTTCTAACTATTCAAATATATTTTTGACATCTTATTATTATGATTATAAAAATCTTATTCTTTTATTTAAATGTGTAAATATAACTCATAAACCCTGTGTGGAAATGCATCACAGTTTGGAAAAATGATATTTTTGGTGTGTTTTTGTAAAACCACAACCACAACTTTGAGTTTTTCTTGGGATTTATCATAAGAATGTTTTAGGTTTGTGGGCTTATCCATGAATAAATTCATCTTTTTAGTCTCGTAGTGATATATTTTATGTTATCTCATTTACTTACTAGTTCTAATTGTTATTAGTTCAAATTCCTTGGTTATCTCTTTGTTACAACTCAAAAACTTTAAGATACATGTTAATGGAAATAAAAAATAATTTTTATTATTATAATTTTTATAAAAAAATACGAATTTTTTACATTTAAACATGGAAATAAAATAATAATAATTATCATTATTTTTATATAGAAAATACGAACATTTCACATTGAAGAGATGATCATATCATCAAAACTGACAATGATAGGCATTTACATTATTGAACTTACAAAATGTGGACTGGTATTTCCTAATTATAACTGATTGGCTTGTCAACAAAAGCGACTTCGTCAATCTAATTATAAATGTTATTTAGAGAGGAAATAATGATAGCACTGGAGGAAGAAGAGATCATGAGATCATCATAACAGGCAACAATCACATTTTCAGTATCAAACATACAAGAATGTGGATGGGAATTTCCTGATTTGAACCGAATGGATTATGAACAAAAGCAACATTGGAGTCATCCTGCAAGGAATACGAATTGGTATATGATGACGAATGGATAAAAATTAGTTGTAAGAGATTTGTAAAAAACAAAACATGAAAATCAACCCCCAAATCAAAAAGTGGTGCTACCAATAGAACCATTTTTTCAAGTGGGGTCAAAATTACAACATTTTTCAAACATGGCCTTCAAAACTCATAAAGTAGCTCAGAAAAACCTTCAAATCGACACCTAAATTAAAAAATGATGTTACATAAAGCAAAATGTTTTTTTCAAAACGTTAAATTTATAGATATTTTGAAATCGTATGTTTAGCAGTCGATACCATTAAAACCAAAACCTCAAAATCAACCATCAAATTGAAAAGTACTGCTACCAGTAGCACCCATTTTAAATTTGGGGTATTAAAATGACACATTTTTTTAAAGTGGTAATTGAAATCATCGTTATTGCAAACAAAATCATCAAATCAACCCTTAAATGCTTACTTTTTAAATCTTAGTTTATCACTCCAAACACAACATAATACATAATGTCATGAAAACAATATATTTAAAAATATATATTCAAAACCTAAATTTGGAAAAAAAAATAATAAAAATAAATAAATAAAAAACATTAAAAGAGGAAAAAATAATGAAAAAAATTTAAAATTTTTCCCGGAAAACAATAATTTTTAAAAATTATTATTATTATTAGTTTGTAAAAAAATCCATTGAAACGTAAAAACAAATATGACAAAAAAACCAAAAATATATTAAAAACATGTCAAAATTCAAATATATATATATATATATATATATATATAAGAAAATATTAACAAAACATTAAAATTCCCTAAACTAAAACTTGTTAATAAAAAACATTTAAAAATAAAATAAAATACAAAATTTCATTGCAAATTGTATATATATATATATATATATCAAACAAGGTTGTCCCTTGTCCCCTACCCTTTTTGGCATATACATTCACAACTTAGAATATTGCTTGGAAAAAAAACCATATATATAT
>ML821491.1:56062-67473 GCA_009831015.1 Picea engelmannii
GAGAATTGAGCTCACTCCAAATAGATCATAGTAGCATTTTCTTCTTGTTCTAATGCTTTGAATAGGTTTATATGATTTATTGTTTTTATTAGAATTATTTGATGATCTTGATTGTTGATAGGTTATTTGAAACATTACGAGAATACCTCCTGTAAGGGAGCTATTGTTTTCATGCCTACAACAACTAAGCCTTTTTAAGTGTATTTATTTTCAATGCATGAGTGTTTACTTGATGATCTTGACTATTGATAGGTTTTGTGAAACATCATGAGAGGACCTCCTGTAAGGGAGCTAGTGTTTTCTTTCCTACAACAACTTAGTCTTATTAAGTGGAATGAAAGAGTTAGGATTTGATTGAATTTGCTTAAATTAGAGTTAGATTCCTACTCATGCATATATTTTTCTGGCATCATCACAAGCCTATGAGAATCCTTGGTTGATAATTAAATGAAAGAAATCTAAGCAATTGAATTGCCCAACATTTTGGCTGGATCCACATGCACACCATATTGATCAACGATGTAGCCTAAGTAATGGACCTTGTCCATGCCGAAGGAGCATTTTTCCAGGTTTGTATATAGTTTGTGCTACCACAGGGTGTGCAGAACCTGCTAAATATGTTGCAAGTGTTTCGCCCAAGTCTTGTTGTAGATGAGGATGTCATCCAGATACACCACTACAAAAGTATTGGTGAAAGGTCGCAAGATATCGTCCATCATCCTCATAAAATTTGTTGGAGCATTTTTCAAACCAAAGGGCATGACCAACCATTCAAAAAGACCTTTTGACCTGAAGACGGTCTTCCATACATCTATCTGTTCTATTGGGACTTGGTGGTAGCCATAATTCAGAGATGACCTTCCTACATTGCTTCGTAGAGATCAAGGAAATAGCACTAGGAGGGACTGCCTCGAGTATCTTGTATGATTTCCTTTTCAAAGTAATAATAATACTATGAGGCCTAGAATCATATACATCATGATGTTTCAATAAATAAGGTTGGCCCAAAAGAACATTACAAACTTTGAGAGGAGAAACATCACACAATACCTCGTCTTTGAAGGGCTTGATATCGTACGACAGTCGGCACTGTTGGTCGACGTGGAGTTCGCTTCTTGGAGAAGCCATCCAATGGTGTAGGGATGTGGGTGCAGTGTTTTTGGTAGGGCCAGCCACTTGATGATCTTTGTTGACATGAGGTTCTTTTGGCTACCACTATCAATGATGAAGTGCAGTGGGGTGTCTTTTTCCCACATCTGTGAATGGAAAAGGCACTCACCTTCTTCAGGCTCATCTGGTTCACTAGGTTGGAGATTGGTGGAAGCAACGGTGGATCTTGGTTCCGCATCAATGATATATATGATTCAGAAGATTTCACTTCGGCCACCGGAGACTGCTTTGAGCGGAAATCAACAGTGTTATGCCAAGGGATATTATGGAAGTCGCACCACTTCCTAGTATCTTTCTTTGTATTTCTGGTGTCCTTTGCTTGCGGCTTGGAATGGTTTTCCTAATACTGTCCATATTTTCTATGTAATTTTTTGTGGGGTTTGGGGCCGCCCTTCCATGGATTTTTCTATGAGGGGTTCCCAGACCCAAATTGTCGCATCTTTTGTTTGAGATTCTGCTCAATTTTGATGGCATATCAATAAGCCATGCCAAGGATGAGATGTACAGAAATTCCATTTCATTCTGGATATATCTATGCATAGAACTGCGATACTTGAGCACCATATGTCGCTCTGAATATTTGATACACAGCTTGGTGCGCAAGGTATGGAATACATTTGTGAACTCCAACACTACTTGGTCTCTTTCTTTACACAGTGTGGTCCATTTGGTATACAAGTCGTCATAACTTCCAACAGGGTAGCATTGTTCCTTAACAACATCCCTAAAGGATCCCTAGGTGGTCGTGACTATAAATAATGAGGGTTCCTTTGTTTCCTTTTTCTCACATAAATTTTCCCACCAATCTTTGACATGGGGAACAGCTTTGAGGGGCACAAAAGTAATATTTTCTCTATTCGAAAGTTATGGACAGAAAAATAAGTTTTCTAGTAGATTCAACAACTTGTCTACAACATCTGCGTCTATCTGACCTTCAAATATAGGAATATCAAAGTTGATTTTTACCTTGGAGGGGTGGGCGCCTCCACTTGAGGAAGATGTGTAGCCTATTGGTAGTCGTCGAAGGATTTTTGTGAAACTATCCATCATATCGTTCCTCTTTTGTGTGAGGGATTCCTCAAGAAACATTTTGAAAGGATCTCATGTATTGTCATATTTCTTTTCTCCTTCCATGAGAGGTCACGTGGGCATGCGAGATATTTTTTCCTAAAGAGAAACAAGCTCGAGACCCAATTCTTTGTACCTTGACCTCATTGGGGACATGCATTAAGACGCCAAGGAGCAGACCGCTTTGATATCACTGATCCAAATTTTATGAGTAGAATGAAATGAATACAGATTATTAAAATATACTCAACAGAAAATAACAAAGATATAGTAAAATTGGTTTTCTATTCAATAAGGAATTAAGTTGAAACTATAAATGCAACGGAAAAAAATCTTGCTAGAATGGTGGCGGTTAATCTCTGAGAAGATATGTGATGACTGCGCTCATTCACAAGAAGATGATTACAATGAGGATTTGAAGGCCTTTTTACAATAACCATGAATGCCAAAACCCTAGACATCCAAAAACCTATCCCTAGGAGATGAAGCACCAAAAGTCATGTGGGCCTCGTTAGGGTAAGCTAGTACATCAACTTCCCGGGGTCGTAACTTTTGCATACAATCTTCGTTTTAGGTGCACGATAGCCCATTATAAAGGTATATCCAATAAATACACATGTTTTCGTCGGAATTTGGCATCGTAAGAATACACAGGTGTGTTTCACTTTCTACGTAAAGTGCTTCAAATAGGCTCATCTTTCAAGATGCATGATACCTATTATTGTAAGAAAAATCTACCAAATGCAAGTAGTCTTCCCATTTGGAGGGTTTATTCATGACATACATCCTCAGTGTGTCTTCAATCACTTGATTTTCCCTCTTTGTTTGACCATCTGTCTCAGGGTGATATGTTATGCTGAAATTCATACTTTCTCCAAATATCTTGAATAGCCCTTTCCAAAAGTTTGTGGAGAACTTGGAATCTTTGTCAGACACAATTATCTTAGGCACACTATGCAGCTTGGAAATTTCTCGCATGTAAATATTAGCAATGTTGGTTTCCTTGTGCATTGATTTCACTGGAATTAAATGGGAAGGTTTAGTAAGCTCATCCAACACCACCATAATAGAATCATGGTTCTTAGTAGTCCTGGGCAACTTACTTATGAATTCCATGGTCACAACTTCCCACTTCCACTCAAGAATGGGAAAATTTTGTATCAAACTGGTTGGATGTCTATGCTCAACCTTGACCTTCTGAAATTCAAGACATCTTGCAATAAAATCCGCAACCTCCTTTTTCATACCTGGACAAAAGTATTGCTTCTTGACTCTGACAATTGTCTTCAGATGACCTAGATATCCAGCATAAGGAACCTTATGCATCTTTGAAAATATAAGTCTCTTCAACTCTCGATCATTTGGAACATAGAATATGTGTCTAGACATGAGGATCCCATCCCCTCTTAGTTCATAACCTTCAATTTTTTGTTGTGACATACCTTGCTATAAGGTCACACTATCCATATAGCACAGATTTGATTTGGCGACTTCCAAAATTATGTCGCACAAATTTTTCTGGCACATGCTAATGGTTGTATCATACATCGCATGCACCCTCTTGTTGAGTGTGTCACCCACTATGTTCTATTTTCCTCTTATATGATTTATGTCAAAGTTATACTCACTGAAGAATTCAAACCACCTACTTTGTCTAGCATTCAAACTTGTTTGTTGATCCGGATTTTATGAGCATAAAAAAATGAATATAGATTATTAAAATATACTTAACACAAAATAACAGAGATACAGTAAAATTGGTTTTCTATTCAATAAGGAAATAAGCTGAAACTGTAAAATGCAATGGAAAACAAGCTTGTTGGAATAGTGGTGGCTTATCTCTGAGAAGAGATGTGACGGTTGCGCTCATTCGCAAGAAGATGATTACAATGAGGCTCTAAAGGAATTTTTACAATAACCATGAATTCCAAAACCCAATACATCCAAAAACCTAACCCTAGGAGATGAAGTGCCAAAAGTCATCTGGGCCCCATTGGGGTAAGCTAGTACATCAACTTCCTGGGGTCATAATGTTTGCATATGATCTTTGTTTTTAGGTGCACGATAGCCCGTTGGAAAGGTATATTCGAGGAATACACATGTTGTCATTAGAATCTAACTCTATTCTCATTCTGACTATGGAAAGCCCTAAAAATGTTGTTTAGGGCCTCCAAACGACCCGAAAGTTAGGGACCTAAAAACTAGGAAAAAACTGCCAAAATGAATCAGTTGGAATAGGTGGGAAGCCACCAAAATCCATCTGGATCAATCCTCCCCACTTAGGAATAAATGGTCTCCATTTCATTGAGTTCCCCCATAATATGAGGAAATTTCTACTAAATTTGGGATCGAGTGAGCCACTTTCCTTGGTGTATGAGATGCCCTGCTTTAACGACTCGATAAAGTTGGATCCTTTGTTATCGAGTGTCCTTGATCTCTGTGTCCACAATTTGATCATTGGATTCCTATTGCATGAAGTCAGGGTTGAGATCTGTTGGTTTCAACTTCTCTGCTATCTCTAAGGTGTCCAATAATGGTGGGAAATATGGTCGAAGGAGAACCGCGTTGAAGACTGGGTGCATGCCAAGGAAGGGGGAAATGTTGAGCTCAAACACATTGTCACCCACAGCCTTGGTGATGGTGTACAACCCATAATAGAGTGGTAAAAGATTATTATGGGGCCCTGTAAGGCATTATTTCTGCAAGTGTAACCAAACTTTGTCACCCACCTGAAACTTATGTTGCACCTGGTGTTGATCATGGCATTGCTTGTACTTGGCATTAGACTTCTGTAGAATATCTTGAACATGTTAGCGGATGTGTTGGATCTTCTCAATGAACCGGATGTCTTTTCCAACTTCTAGTGGAGTAGGGGATGAGTCAGTCGAGGTGGTCGCTAGGGGTAGTGCAACATCCATGGGGCCCAATGGTTGGAATCCCAATCCCACCTGAAAGGGGTTGTGGCCAGTTGAGCTATGCAGGGCTCAGTTGTAGCTATTTTGGACATAGGTAAAACTCTCATCCCATGTGCGAGGGTGCTTTGAATTGTACATGTGTGGGATATGTACGATCATCCAATTGACGACCTTAGTTTGGCCATTTGTCTTGGTGTGGAAAGAAGTGGAATTGGTGAGCTTGGTATCTAGAAGTGACCAGAGGCTCGACCAGAATGTGTTGAGGAACCAACTGTCTCAATCTAAGATAATGATTTTTGGGATCCCAAAATGTACCCATACTCATTCAAAGAAGATCTTGGTAGTGTCCTCTGCTATGATGTTCTTCTTGCAGGCGGATAGAATCGCCATCTTGGAAAAGCGATCAACAACCAAAAAAACACAGTCATTTCCCCTCTTGGTGGATGGTAGGTCTGACATGTAGTCCACTGATATGGATTGCCACGACCTATCAGGATTAGGCAGAGGGGTGTATGGGCCTTGTTTCTTAGTGGTCAGTTTGGAAATAGTGTTGGCGGTGTAGGACCTGATATAATTTTCAACATCCTGTTGTAGTTTCATCCAGTAGAAATGTTTCTATGGAACTACCACTGTCTTTTTGATGCCAAAGTTTCCTGCCACTAGACTAAAGTGAGATTCCCAAATAATCTCCGCACTCTCTCTTGATGGAACGCAAAGATGGCCCAGACGGCACAACAACCCATCTTGAAGATGGAAATTAGTGACCATTGAGTTGGCATCCAACATTTGGTAGGTGGTGGAGAATTCAAGGCATTCCTCATAGAGGTGGGGCCATTCATAGGTCTCATGGATGAAAGGGTATAGCACTGTGGTGAGTACCATGATTGGAGGTCGGTTGAGGCAATCAAAAACTCAGTTCATACTTCATGTTTTATACTTGATGTTGAGGTGGAAATTTTTTAAGTATGTGAACCACTTTTGATGGCAGTCATTCTGAAATTTTCCTTGTGTCTACATGAACTATAGAGGATTGTGATTAGTGTGGATGATTGTCTCCCTCCCAAGAATTTAATTTCTCCACCGGCGGTAGGCTTTCATAATGGACTACATTTCTTTGTCGTAAGGAGGGTACTTACGAAAATAATCTGATAGTGTCTCACTATGATATGCCATGGGGTGGTCATGTTGAGTGAGAACGACGCCCACAACATAGTCTGAAGCATCTATCTCGATCTCAATAGGATGTTGCAGGTCCAGTAATGAAAGTAGTGAGGATCAGTGCAAATTTTGCTTCAAGTCATCGAAGGTTTTTTGTTAGGACATTCCCCACACAAATTTTTCCTTACCTTCACCCCTGGTTACTTTGTTGAGGGCCAATGTGATATGAGAGAATCCCAACATAGACCTGTGATAGAAATTTTTGAGGCCCAAGAAGCTCTGAAGCTCAGTGAGTTTGGTATGGGCTGGTTAGTCATGGATGACCTGGATCTTGGTCGAATACACATGCACACCATATTTATCAATGATCTATCCTAAGTAATGGACCCTGTCCATGCCGAAGGAGAATTTTTCCAAGTTTTCATAAAGTTTTTGCTACCATAGGGTGTGCAGAACCTATTGAATATGTTGTAAGTGTTCCACCCAAGTCTTTTTGTAGATGAGGATGTCATCCAAATACACCACTACAAACGTATTGGTGAAAGGTCGCATGATATCATCCATCATCCTCATAAAAGTTACTATAGAATTTTTCAAACCAAAGGGCATGACCAACCATTCAAAAATACCTTCTTTTGACTTGAAGGTGGTCTTCCATACATCTGTATGTTCTATTGGGACTTGGTGATATCTAGACTTCAGATCAATCTTGCTGAAATATTTGTCCCCCATGAGATAATCAAGGAGGTTGTCGATTTGGGGAATCGGGTACCGATTTTAGACTATGATTTTATTCAGGGCTCGGTAATCAACGCAAAGTCACCATGTCCCATCTTTCTTCTACACTAGCATGATTGGGATCCCACAAGGTGATGAGCTAGGACGGATGTGCCCCTTATGGAGCAGTTCTTTGCTCTTCCTCTTGATATCCATGTTTTCTAACAGAGAGTGGCGAGAGACTGGCCCATTCAGTAGCGGTGCACCTGGGATCAGGTCGATGGGATGCTTGACCTGGTAGTGGAGAGGTATCCCAGTAGGAGAGGAGAATATATCTGAGTATTCTTCCACAACCTTATCCACTTGTTTTTGTTGTGTGGAGAGATCGGTCGTGGAAGCCCTAGATGTGGTTGTGATATTTCACTCACTCTGAGAGTGAATCACGAAGAAGAAGAATTTCCCGGTCTGAGAGATGACCTTCCTACATTTCTTGGTAGAGATCAAGGAAATAGCACTAGGAGGGACTGCCTCAGGTATCCTGTAAAATTTCCTTTTCAAAATAATAATAACACTATGAGGTCTAGACTCATATACATCATGATTTTTCCATAAATAAGGTTGGCCCAAAAGAACATTACAAAGTTAGAGAGGGGAAACATCACACAATACCTCGTATTTGAAGGGCTTGATGTCGTATGATAGTCGGCACTATTGGATGACGCGAAGATTGCTTCCTTGGTGGAGCCATCCAATGGTGTAGGGTTGTGGGTGCGGCGTTGTCGGTAGGGCCAGTTGCTTGAAAAACTCTACTGATATGAGGTTCTTCTGGCTACCGCTATCAACGATTAAGTGCAGCGGGGTGACTTTTACCCACATTTGTGAATGGAAAATGCGTGTGCCTTCTTCTGGATCGTCTGGTTCACCAGGATGGAGCTTGGTGGTAGAAATGGTGGCACTAGGTTCCTCATCAATGATCTATCATCCCCTTTCTGGTTCTGACTCAGAGTCATAACCCACATCTGATTCAGAGGCTTTCACTTCAACCACCGGTGACTTCTTTGAGTGGAAATCAACAGTGTTATGTCAAGGGATCTTATGGAAGTCACACCACTTCCTAGTATCTTTCCTTGTATTTATGGTGTCCTTATTTGTTTGCGTCTTGGAATTGTTGTCCTAATACTATCCATATTTTCTCTATACTTTGTTCTATGGGTTGGGGCTGCCCTTTCCTATCTTTTTATGTGAGGGGTTCCCAGACCCAATTTGTCGCATCTTTTGTTTGAGCTTCTACTCAATTTTGACAGCATATCGATAGGCCATGCCCAAGGTTGAGATGTACAAAAATTCCATTTCATTCTGGATGTATCTATGCAGATCACCGCGATACTTGAGCACCAGATTTCGCTTTGAATATTTGATACCCAGCTTGGTGCTCAAGGTATGGAAGATATTTGTGAACTTTGGCACTGCTTGGTCTCTTTCTTTCCATAGTGTGGTCCATTTGGTATACAATTCGTCATAACTTCTGAAAGGGTATTATTTTTCCTTAATAACATCCCTAAAGGATTCCCAGGTGGTCGCGACTAAAAATAATGAGGGTTCCTTTGTTTCCTTTTTCTCACAGAAATTTTCCCACCAATATTTGACATGGGGAACGGCTTTAAGGAGTGAAAAAGTAATCTTTTCTCTATTCGAAAAGTTATGGACAAAAAATTAACCTTCTATTAGATTCAACCACTTGTCTACAACATTTGTGTCTATATGAGCTTCAAATATAGGAATATCAAAGTTGATTTGTACCTTGAAGGGGGCGGCACCTCCGCTTGAGGAAGATGTTGGCAGCCGCCGAAGGATTTGCGTGAAACTATCCATCATCTTGTTCCTCTATTGTGTGAGGGATTCCTCAAGAAACATTTTGAAAGGATATCATGTCTCGACATATTTCTATTCTCCTTCCATGAGAGGTCGCTTGGGCGTGCGAGAGATTTTGTCCTAAAGATAAACAAGTTCAAGACCCAATTCTTTGTACCCTAACCTCGTTGGGGACATGCATTCAGACGACAAGGAGCAGACCACTCTGATACCACTGATATGTATTTTATGAGTAGAAAAAAATGAATACAAATTATTAAAATATACTTAATACAAAATAACAATGATACAGTAAAATTGGTTTTCTATTCAATAAGGAAATAAGTTGAAACTCTAACTGCAGTGGAAAACAATCTTGTTGGAATGGTGGTTGATTATCTTTTAGAAGAGATGTGATGACTGCGCTCATTCACAAGAAGACAATTATAATGAGTATTTGAAGGCCTTTTTACAATAACCATGAATTCCAAAACCCTAGACATCCAAAAACCTATCCCTAGGAGATGAAGTGCCAAAAGTCATGTGGGCCTCGTTGGGGTAAGCTAATACATCAACTTCTCGGGGTTGTAACTTTTGCATACGATATTTGTTTTAGGCGCATGATATCCCATTGGAAAGGTCTATCCAAGGACTACACGTGTTGTTTCCAGAATTTGACTTCATTTATAGTCTACCAGTGGCGAGCCCTAAAAACATTGTTTAGGGACTCAAAATAGCCCTGGAAGTCAAGGACCTAAAAACTAGGAAAACAAATGCCAAAATGAACCAGTTGGAATAGGTGGGAGTCCATAGACATCCATGTGTATCAGTTGTTCAAAAACATACTTCAAACCAAAATGGTCTGTTCTTATCTCAAATATTTGTATCCATGAGATAATTTTGCCACATCTTTAAAGCATGCACTATGGCTTCCAATTCCAAGTCATGCGTAGAATAGAGTCTTTCATGATCTTTCAACTTCCTTGATTCGTAACATACCACATGTCCATTATGATTCAGGACTCCACCGAGTCCTTCCTTACATGCATTTTTGCACACAACGAAATCTGCATCTGAAATAACAATTCTCAAAATTGGCGCACTTGTTAACAAACTCTTCAAGTGTTGAAAACTCCTTGCACATGCGGGAGTCCACTCAAATTGTGCACATTTCTTTTACAAAGATGTAATTGGATGTGCAATCTTTGAGAATCCTTCAATAAACCTTTGGTAGTAACCTGCAAGTCCCATAAAGGATCTCACTTCTACGACATTTCTTGCCATTGACCATTCCTCAATGGATTTTATCTCTGTTGGGTCCACAGTTATTCCTTCTTATGAAATGATATGACCCAAATAGTGAATTTTTCGCTAATAAAATGAAAACTTTCTCAACTTTGCATAAAGTTGATGCTCCCTCAAAACCTACAACACCATCCTCAAGTGTTGTGCATGCTCTTATTTAGAATTTGAGTAAGTAAGAATTCCATCCAAGAATACAATGACAAACTTATCTAAATACTCTCC
The DNA here is from genome assembly GCA_009831015.1 of Picea engelmannii. Taxonomy (NCBI): domain Eukaryota; kingdom Viridiplantae; phylum Streptophyta; class Pinopsida; order Pinales; family Pinaceae; genus Picea; species Picea engelmannii. Next base: position 66,469 of record ML821491.1, read on the forward strand.
AAAAAATCCATTCATCAAACACATGAATATAGTTGGTGCATTTGACAACCCAAATGGCACCAATGTAAACTTGTAATGACCATAACTTGTTCTGAATATAGTCTTACCGATGTCTTCCTCTTTTATTCTCACTTGGTGATATCCAGATTTGAGATCAAACTTGGAAAATATCCTTGCACCCCTTAGTTGATCCAATAGATCATCTATCATTGGCAAAGGATACTTGTTCTTCATTGTTACCTTGTTCAACTTTCTGAAATCGATACAAAGTCTTATTGTACCATCCTTCTTATTCACGAACAAAACTAGCACACCCCAAGGCGACACACTTTGGTGTATATAGCCTTTCTTCAGAAGCTCTTCAAGTTGCATCTGTAACTCCTTCAATTTTGGTGTACTCATCATGTAAGAAGTCTTGGATACATGCATTGCTCCCAGCATCAAATTTATAGAAAAATCAATATCTCTCTTCAAAGGCAATCCCAGTATATCTTTAAATGCATCCTCATACTCTTTCAATGTTGTGAAGTCTTCCACACTTGGCACTTTATCCTTAGGTTCCTCTTCCATGTGCACTTCAAATACTTGACATCATTTCCTGTAACTTTTCTTCAATTACAAGGTTGAAATTTCTCTGATAATCACAACTCTTGGAATTTCTTGAACTGATCTCAAATTTCCTTGCTCATCCATGCAAGTAAATTCCTTATTATAATACTCCATAACAACATGATGTTCGTCCAACCAATCCATACCAATGATGAAATCGTAAGAACCCAAAGGTATAACATTAAAATCATCCTTTGTGCACAATCCATTCATATCCAAAGGACATGCCTTAACCACCTCATTAATTTTCCTTTTTTCTCCTGAAGCTAACTGCACCAACCAAGATTTTCCAAGATTTATTCTCAACAAATGAAATATTTCCACCATCTTAGGATGTAGATAACTATGACTAGCTCCTAAGTCAATTAAAATAGCAATAGGTTGGTCATTAATATT
>ML821491.1:67573-90639 GCA_009831015.1 Picea engelmannii
GATATCCAGCATAAGGAACCTTATGCATCTTTGAAAATATAAGTCTCTTCAACTCTCGATCATTTGGAACATAGAATATGTGTCTAGACATGAGGATCCCATCCCCTCTTAGTTCATAACCTTCAATTTTTTGTTGTGACATACCTTGCTATAAGGTCACACTATCCATATAGCACAGATTTGATTTGGCGACTTCCAAAATTATGTCGCACAAATTTTTCTGGCACATGCTAATGGTTGTATCATACATCGCATGCACCCTCTTGTTGAGTGTGTCACCCACTATGTTCTATTTTCCTCTTATATGATTTATGTCAAAGTTATACTCACTGAAGAATTCAAACCACCTACTTTGTCTAGCATTCAAACTTGTTTGTTGATCCGGATTTTATGAGCATAAAAAAATGAATATAGATTATTAAAATATACTTAACACAAAATAACAGAGATACAGTAAAATTGGTTTTCTATTCAATAAGGAAATAAGCTGAAACTGTAAAATGCAATGGAAAACAAGCTTGTTGGAATAGTGGTGGCTTATCTCTGAGAAGAGATGTGACGGTTGCGCTCATTCGCAAGAAGATGATTACAATGAGGCTCTAAAGGAATTTTTACAATAACCATGAATTCCAAAACCCAATACATCCAAAAACCTAACCCTAGGAGATGAAGTGCCAAAAGTCATCTGGGCCCCATTGGGGTAAGCTAGTACATCAACTTCCTGGGGTCATAATGTTTGCATATGATCTTTGTTTTTAGGTGCACGATAGCCCGTTGGAAAGGTATATTCGAGGAATACACATGTTGTCATTAGAATCTAACTCTATTCTCATTCTGACTATGGAAAGCCCTAAAAATGTTGTTTAGGGCCTCCAAACGACCCGAAAGTTAGGGACCTAAAAACTAGGAAAAAACTGCCAAAATGAATCAGTTGGAATAGGTGGGAAGCCACCAAAATCCATCTGGATCAATCCTCCCCACTTAGGAATAAATGGTCTCCATTTCATTGAGTTCCCCCATAATATGAGGAAATTTCTACTAAATTTGGGATCGAGTGAGCCACTTTCCTTGGTGTATGAGATGCCCTGCTTTAACGACTCGATAAAGTTGGATCCTTTGTTATCGAGTGTCCTTGATCTCTGTGTCCACAATTTGATCATTGGATTCCTATTGCATGAAGTCAGGGTTGAGATCTGTTGGTTTCAACTTCTCTGCTATCTCTAAGGTGTCCAATAATGGTGGGAAATATGGTCGAAGGAGAACCGCGTTGAAGACTGGGTGCATGCCAAGGAAGGGGGAAATGTTGAGCTCAAACACATTGTCACCCACAGCCTTGGTGATGGTGTACAACCCATAATAGAGTGGTAAAAGATTATTATGGGGCCCTGTAAGGCATTATTTCTGCAAGTGTAACCAAACTTTGTCACCCACCTGAAACTTATGTTGCACCTGGTGTTGATCATGGCATTGCTTGTACTTGGCATTAGACTTCTGTAGAATATCTTGAACATGTTAGCGGATGTGTTGGATCTTCTCAATGAACCGGATGTCTTTTCCAACTTCTAGTGGAGTAGGGGATGAGTCAGTCGAGGTGGTCGCTAGGGGTAGTGCAACATCCATGGGGCCCAATGGTTGGAATCCCAATCCCACCTGAAAGGGGTTGTGGCCAGTTGAGCTATGCAGGGCTCAGTTGTAGCTATTTTGGACATAGGTAAAACTCTCATCCCATGTGCGAGGGTGCTTTGAATTGTACATGTGTGGGATATGTACGATCATCCAATTGACGACCTTAGTTTGGCCATTTGTCTTGGTGTGGAAAGAAGTGGAATTGGTGAGCTTGGTATCTAGAAGTGACCAGAGGCTCGACCAGAATGTGTTGAGGAACCAACTGTCTCAATCTAAGATAATGATTTTTGGGATCCCAAAATGTACCCATACTCATTCAAAGAAGATCTTGGTAGTGTCCTCTGCTATGATGTTCTTCTTGCAGGCGGATAGAATCGCCATCTTGGAAAAGCGATCAACAACCAAAAAAACACAGTCATTTCCCCTCTTGGTGGATGGTAGGTCTGACATGTAGTCCACTGATATGGATTGCCACGACCTATCAGGATTAGGCAGAGGGGTGTATGGGCCTTGTTTCTTAGTGGTCAGTTTGGAAATAGTGTTGGCGGTGTAGGACCTGATATAATTTTCAACATCCTGTTGTAGTTTCATCCAGTAGAAATGTTTCTATGGAACTACCACTGTCTTTTTGATGCCAAAGTTTCCTGCCACTAGACTAAAGTGAGATTCCCAAATAATCTCCGCACTCTCTCTTGATGGAACGCAAAGATGGCCCAGACGGCACAACAACCCATCTTGAAGATGGAAATTAGTGACCATTGAGTTGGCATCCAACATTTGGTAGGTGGTGGAGAATTCAAGGCATTCCTCATAGAGGTGGGGCCATTCATAGGTCTCATGGATGAAAGGGTATAGCACTGTGGTGAGTACCATGATTGGAGGTCGGTTGAGGCAATCAAAAACTCAGTTCATACTTCATGTTTTATACTTGATGTTGAGGTGGAAATTTTTTAAGTATGTGAACCACTTTTGATGGCAGTCATTCTGAAATTTTCCTTGTGTCTACATGAACTATAGAGGATTGTGATTAGTGTGGATGATTGTCTCCCTCCCAAGAATTTAATTTCTCCACCGGCGGTAGGCTTTCATAATGGACTACATTTCTTTGTCGTAAGGAGGGTACTTACGAAAATAATCTGATAGTGTCTCACTATGATATGCCATGGGGTGGTCATGTTGAGTGAGAACGACGCCCACAACATAGTCTGAAGCATCTATCTCGATCTCAATAGGATGTTGCAGGTCCAGTAATGAAAGTAGTGAGGATCAGTGCAAATTTTGCTTCAAGTCATCGAAGGTTTTTTGTTAGGACATTCCCCACACAAATTTTTCCTTACCTTCACCCCTGGTTACTTTGTTGAGGGCCAATGTGATATGAGAGAATCCCAACATAGACCTGTGATAGAAATTTTTGAGGCCCAAGAAGCTCTGAAGCTCAGTGAGTTTGGTATGGGCTGGTTAGTCATGGATGACCTGGATCTTGGTCGAATACACATGCACACCATATTTATCAATGATCTATCCTAAGTAATGGACCCTGTCCATGCCGAAGGAGAATTTTTCCAAGTTTTCATAAAGTTTTTGCTACCATAGGGTGTGCAGAACCTATTGAATATGTTGTAAGTGTTCCACCCAAGTCTTTTTGTAGATGAGGATGTCATCCAAATACACCACTACAAACGTATTGGTGAAAGGTCGCATGATATCATCCATCATCCTCATAAAAGTTACTATAGAATTTTTCAAACCAAAGGGCATGACCAACCATTCAAAAATACCTTCTTTTGACTTGAAGGTGGTCTTCCATACATCTGTATGTTCTATTGGGACTTGGTGATATCTAGACTTCAGATCAATCTTGCTGAAATATTTGTCCCCCATGAGATAATCAAGGAGGTTGTCGATTTGGGGAATCGGGTACCGATTTTAGACTATGATTTTATTCAGGGCTCGGTAATCAACGCAAAGTCACCATGTCCCATCTTTCTTCTACACTAGCATGATTGGGATCCCACAAGGTGATGAGCTAGGACGGATGTGCCCCTTATGGAGCAGTTCTTTGCTCTTCCTCTTGATATCCATGTTTTCTAACAGAGAGTGGCGAGAGACTGGCCCATTCAGTAGCGGTGCACCTGGGATCAGGTCGATGGGATGCTTGACCTGGTAGTGGAGAGGTATCCCAGTAGGAGAGGAGAATATATCTGAGTATTCTTCCACAACCTTATCCACTTGTTTTTGTTGTGTGGAGAGATCGGTCGTGGAAGCCCTAGATGTGGTTGTGATATTTCACTCACTCTGAGAGTGAATCACGAAGAAGAAGAATTTCCCGGTCTGAGAGATGACCTTCCTACATTTCTTGGTAGAGATCAAGGAAATAGCACTAGGAGGGACTGCCTCAGGTATCCTGTAAAATTTCCTTTTCAAAATAATAATAACACTATGAGGTCTAGACTCATATACATCATGATTTTTCCATAAATAAGGTTGGCCCAAAAGAACATTACAAAGTTAGAGAGGGGAAACATCACACAATACCTCGTATTTGAAGGGCTTGATGTCGTATGATAGTCGGCACTATTGGATGACGCGAAGATTGCTTCCTTGGTGGAGCCATCCAATGGTGTAGGGTTGTGGGTGCGGCGTTGTCGGTAGGGCCAGTTGCTTGAAAAACTCTACTGATATGAGGTTCTTCTGGCTACCGCTATCAACGATTAAGTGCAGCGGGGTGACTTTTACCCACATTTGTGAATGGAAAATGCGTGTGCCTTCTTCTGGATCGTCTGGTTCACCAGGATGGAGCTTGGTGGTAGAAATGGTGGCACTAGGTTCCTCATCAATGATCTATCATCCCCTTTCTGGTTCTGACTCAGAGTCATAACCCACATCTGATTCAGAGGCTTTCACTTCAACCACCGGTGACTTCTTTGAGTGGAAATCAACAGTGTTATGTCAAGGGATCTTATGGAAGTCACACCACTTCCTAGTATCTTTCCTTGTATTTATGGTGTCCTTATTTGTTTGCGTCTTGGAATTGTTGTCCTAATACTATCCATATTTTCTCTATACTTTGTTCTATGGGTTGGGGCTGCCCTTTCCTATCTTTTTATGTGAGGGGTTCCCAGACCCAATTTGTCGCATCTTTTGTTTGAGCTTCTACTCAATTTTGACAGCATATCGATAGGCCATGCCCAAGGTTGAGATGTACAAAAATTCCATTTCATTCTGGATGTATCTATGCAGATCACCGCGATACTTGAGCACCAGATTTCGCTTTGAATATTTGATACCCAGCTTGGTGCTCAAGGTATGGAAGATATTTGTGAACTTTGGCACTGCTTGGTCTCTTTCTTTCCATAGTGTGGTCCATTTGGTATACAATTCGTCATAACTTCTGAAAGGGTATTATTTTTCCTTAATAACATCCCTAAAGGATTCCCAGGTGGTCGCGACTAAAAATAATGAGGGTTCCTTTGTTTCCTTTTTCTCACAGAAATTTTCCCACCAATATTTGACATGGGGAACGGCTTTAAGGAGTGAAAAAGTAATCTTTTCTCTATTCGAAAAGTTATGGACAAAAAATTAACCTTCTATTAGATTCAACCACTTGTCTACAACATTTGTGTCTATATGAGCTTCAAATATAGGAATATCAAAGTTGATTTGTACCTTGAAGGGGGCGGCACCTCCGCTTGAGGAAGATGTTGGCAGCCGCCGAAGGATTTGCGTGAAACTATCCATCATCTTGTTCCTCTATTGTGTGAGGGATTCCTCAAGAAACATTTTGAAAGGATATCATGTCTCGACATATTTCTATTCTCCTTCCATGAGAGGTCGCTTGGGCGTGCGAGAGATTTTGTCCTAAAGATAAACAAGTTCAAGACCCAATTCTTTGTACCCTAACCTCGTTGGGGACATGCATTCAGACGACAAGGAGCAGACCACTCTGATACCACTGATATGTATTTTATGAGTAGAAAAAAATGAATACAAATTATTAAAATATACTTAATACAAAATAACAATGATACAGTAAAATTGGTTTTCTATTCAATAAGGAAATAAGTTGAAACTCTAACTGCAGTGGAAAACAATCTTGTTGGAATGGTGGTTGATTATCTTTTAGAAGAGATGTGATGACTGCGCTCATTCACAAGAAGACAATTATAATGAGTATTTGAAGGCCTTTTTACAATAACCATGAATTCCAAAACCCTAGACATCCAAAAACCTATCCCTAGGAGATGAAGTGCCAAAAGTCATGTGGGCCTCGTTGGGGTAAGCTAATACATCAACTTCTCGGGGTTGTAACTTTTGCATACGATATTTGTTTTAGGCGCATGATATCCCATTGGAAAGGTCTATCCAAGGACTACACGTGTTGTTTCCAGAATTTGACTTCATTTATAGTCTACCAGTGGCGAGCCCTAAAAACATTGTTTAGGGACTCAAAATAGCCCTGGAAGTCAAGGACCTAAAAACTAGGAAAACAAATGCCAAAATGAACCAGTTGGAATAGGTGGGAGTCCATAGACATCCATGTGTATCAGTTGTTCAAAAACATACTTCAAACCAAAATGGTCTGTTCTTATCTCAAATATTTGTATCCATGAGATAATTTTGCCACATCTTTAAAGCATGCACTATGGCTTCCAATTCCAAGTCATGCGTAGAATAGAGTCTTTCATGATCTTTCAACTTCCTTGATTCGTAACATACCACATGTCCATTATGATTCAGGACTCCACCGAGTCCTTCCTTACATGCATTTTTGCACACAACGAAATCTGCATCTGAAATAACAATTCTCAAAATTGGCGCACTTGTTAACAAACTCTTCAAGTGTTGAAAACTCCTTGCACATGCGGGAGTCCACTCAAATTGTGCACATTTCTTTTACAAAGATGTAATTGGATGTGCAATCTTTGAGAATCCTTCAATAAACCTTTGGTAGTAACCTGCAAGTCCCATAAAGGATCTCACTTCTACGACATTTCTTGCCATTGACCATTCCTCAATGGATTTTATCTCTGTTGGGTCCACAGTTATTCCTTCTTATGAAATGATATGACCCAAATAGTGAATTTTTCGCTAATAAAATGAAAACTTTCTCAACTTTGCATAAAGTTGATGCTCCCTCAAAACCTACAACACCATCCTCAAGTGTTGTGCATGCTCTTATTTAGAATTTGAGTAAGTAAGAATTCCATCCAAGAATACAATGACAAACTTATCTAAATACTCTCCAAAAAATCCATTCATCAAACACATGAATATAGTTGGTGCATTTGACAACCCAAATGGCACCAATGTAAACTTGTAATGACCATAACTTGTTCTGAATATAGTCTTACCGATGTCTTCCTCTTTTATTCTCACTTGGTGATATCCAGATTTGAGATCAAACTTGGAAAATATCCTTGCACCCCTTAGTTGATCCAATAGATCATCTATCATTGGCAAAGGATACTTGTTCTTCATTGTTACCTTGTTCAACTTTCTGAAATCGATACAAAGTCTTATTGTACCATCCTTCTTATTCACGAACAAAACTAGCACACCCCAAGGCGACACACTTTGGTGTATATAGCCTTTCTTCAGAAGCTCTTCAAGTTGCATCTGTAACTCCTTCAATTTTGGTGTACTCATCATGTAAGAAGTCTTGGATACATGCATTGCTCCCAGCATCAAATTTATAGAAAAATCAATATCTCTCTTCAAAGGCAATCCCAGTATATCTTTAAATGCATCCTCATACTCTTTCAATGTTGTGAAGTCTTCCACACTTGGCACTTTATCCTTAGGTTCCTCTTCCATGTGCACTTCAAATACTTGACATCATTTCCTGTAACTTTTCTTCAATTACAAGGTTGAAATTTCTCTGATAATCACAACTCTTGGAATTTCTTGAACTGATCTCAAATTTCCTTGCTCATCCATGCAAGTAAATTCCTTATTATAATACTCCATAACAACATGATGTTCGTCCAACCAATCCATACCAATGATGAAATCGTAAGAACCCAAAGGTATAACATTAAAATCATCCTTTGTGCACAATCCATTCATATCCAAAGGACATGCCTTAACCACCTCATTAATTTTCCTTTTTTCTCCTGAAGCTAACTGCACCAACCAAGATTTTCCAAGATTTATTCTCAACAAATGAAATATTTCCACCATCTTAGGATGTAGATAACTATGACTAGCTCCTAAGTCAATTAAAATAGCAATAGGTTGGTCATTAATATTGCCTTCCACCTCGATCATGTGTGACTAAAACTCAGCATGCTTGTTATTCAGCGTGGCGTAAATTATTGCTACATTTCTACCCATGTCCTCCATTGTCGTATCTTGTTGTACATTTTGTGCAGTCCTCACTTTATAACCTCTTTGAGGGAAATCTCTGAGCATATGATTTCCGCCACAACCCCAACACTACATAGGTTGTTTCCATTACTTTTGTCCCACTGTCTTCGACATTTTGGGCTCTTGGAGAGTTAACTATCCTTGCACAGTGTTTTTGAAAAATGAAGGCTTAGCCCCTTTCTTCTTGTAATGAACCTCAAATTTACCATAAAAACAAAATTTCCTTTTTCTATGAGATAAATCAATTTTCGTTTAAGTTTAGAATTTAAGAGAAGGAATGATTTGTCTCTGTCCATAAGGAAATTACTACACTATTCTAATCTATTCGAATAGAAAAGCTTCTATGGGTAAATTCCTTCCATGACTCTATTCTTCCCTAAATTCTCAAACTACACCAGCATACTCAAATGTATAAAGGCGATGTCTAAACTTAGGTCGAAGGAACCCTTGATGTTCATAGGGATAAATCTCAGAAGGGATACCACCTTTGAAGTACTTAAAGGGAGGCGGGGATCAAAGATCATCTCGCAGAGTCAAGATTTGGTGGTAGAACACCAAATCATTTTGGCCAGATATCCTTAGAAGAACGGATGGTGAAATTTCCTCGGGAAAGGTACCAAAATCACGTGGACCATTGGATCTCATAGATCTATGCGGAAGTTAATACTGGTCATCCTTTAGTGTTCAGAAGCTCAGGAGGAATAGAGTTTGTTGGATGAGAAGCAATAGGAGCCGTTGATGGCGTGCCTTGAAATTCACTGATTCGAAGTTCGAGTTTTGGAGCAGCAAGGAGGTTTGTATATGCTACATCGTGAACTCCCGGTTTTCGAAAATCCCAAAAGAATCAGGTCCATTGATCTCTCAAGGGGAAAAAAATTATGGCATTTCGTCTTCGGGGAAAACGAAGGGGAAAATATCGGACTTCGGGGATTAGAAGGAGGAAAGGTTGGAGTTACATCGCAACCTTACAAACCTCGAAATTGTGACACGCTCCGAGGATATAGCCTAGGTCACAAGGCATGGTCGCATGGGCAGAGGCTATAGGAAGTTCCAAACCCGTTAAGCCCCTTTTGGCATTTCGGGACCCAAGAAATCGAAAGGCTTAGAATGTTGCAACCAAAGTCACGAAGTCCCCAATCGCGAAACCCCGAAATACTGGGCCCACATTTATTTATTGAATACTATGACAACAAGTTTCTGCGTGGGTCTTTCTACTTCATCTATTGAAATGGTCTGTACGCAGTACTAACTGCACTGGTATCCGTATACCTTCTGTANATGTGTATAGGCCTCTTCCAAATTCAATTATTCAAAGGTAAGTCTACTAGAACTTCAATTACAGAAGTAAACCGGTGCCTATAAATAGTTCGGTATCTTTCAATCTCATCTTTACATAGACACTCCTACCTCGAAATATGATTTCAAAGTTAAAATATTCTCCTGTAGGTGGATTTGTGATGCAGGAGAATCTCAAGCGAGTCAGCGCGGAGATAAAAAGACAGCTGGAAAAGAACCCAACGCAAATTTTGAAAATGTCTTGAAACATTAATGAAGTCATCAAGTGAAGGCACGCTTGTATAATGTAAAAGGACCTTGAGAGATCCACTCTCGTCCATAGTAGATAGAAGGCATTTATAGTAGTTAATGAAGGTAGGTAGAATTGAGTTCCTAGATTAGACAGTTTTAGGAGTCGGAGGGAAAACGGATATAGACACCCTCACTTGTATTATTGTAACAATAAGAAACATTATGAGAAGAGAGCACAGGAGAGCAGAAGCAGAGAATTGTGTAGAGTGAACCCATGTATAGAAGTTCTGGATTAATACAAAGATCTTTAGTTCAGACTCATGGTGTTCAATTTCTTTCTGTGTTGCACATGCTGATTTATATATGTTTGTTTACCCTCTGTTATGCATTTTTGCTTTGGTGTGTGAATGTATGATTTTATGTTAATGTCTAAAATCTAAAGAGAAGGAGAATAGAGAATGAGTTTCAATTGTTTCTCTATCTGAGCAAGAGTTTTCCTGCAAGGAGTGCAGTGAAATCGTCCACAAGGTGTGCGTTGACGGAGGTCAGAGTTCGTCTCTGCAAGATCAGGAGAGATAACACGATTCTCATTCTCACAGAAGTGTAAGTTAAGCCCAGGAGCCGTGCGAGGTGTGCACAGGCCAAGTAGAGTTTCAGGTTTTGTAACCTGAGTGAAGTGTTGAGAGACTGCTGCTGTAGGGAGTGCGCAGAGTCGAAGGACTTCAATTCCTTGGAGTCATTGAGAAATTTTCCGCAAGGAGTGTGTGCAGGATTCTTCTTTAAGACTCGAAGTTAGAAAAAGCTCAGGAAGGATAAAGCCTTTGAAATTGTCGAAGAGAAGCACATGAATTTTGTGCATTGGAGCATTGAGAAGGCATCGCAAGTTTGTGTCGCGGGCAGTTAAGTACCGTTGAAAAACACTTTGGTAAAAAGTTGCAGAAGTCCTTGAGAAGGAAGAGAATCATACGGTCGTAATTCTCCATGGAGAATTCGCGAAGTCCCATGAGCCACCAGATCTGACAGAGAAGCAAGGGGGTTATGACTATTTTCAAAAGTTCAAGCTTAGGAGAGGCAGAGCCGTAGGTCCAAGCCAACAAGGGTCGTTGGATTTGCCTGAGGATTTCTGTTTTGGGGTTTCGTGAACTGAAGTCCCAAAATATTTGCATCATGACTTGCGAAATCACGAAGTGCGAAGTCCCGAAGGGCCGAAAGGATCGTGTGGGCCATAGAAATCAGCAGGGTGGACAGGTGGCGCACTTGGCGACATGGAATTCAATTGCGTCAACTGTTTTGGGGTTTCATGAATTGAAGTCTCTAGATATTTGTGTTAAGACTCGCGAAGTCGTGAAGTGCGAAGTCCCGAAAAGGTGGAAGGTCTAGTTGTGGGATCAGTGTTGGGAATCATGTCGAGGGTTGACATTACAGGATTTCGGTAAATAGAGAATCAGGATTTCGGGGTTCATGGAGCAGATTTGCATGACATCGCCACTCGCGAACTCGTGATAAGGAGAAATCCGAAATTGGCAAGGGAAAGGTCAAGTGTTGACTGTTTTCGGGTTTCAGGGGATTGAGAGACAGGGCACTTGACCACCAGATTCGCGAAATCGTGAAGTCCGATCTCCCAAAGTATAAAGGGGGAAATTTCTCAAGGTTATTTGTGGGTGCATATTTCCTGAAAGGGAAATAGAAGAGCCAATTGTTGAGAGCTCTTCGGGTCAGTGGAAGAGGAAAGATCCTGTGCGCGTGGACTTTCGACCTGCGGGTTGGGAGGGTTGCGTCAGGTGTGGTATCAGAGCGCAGAAAGGTTCTTTGCTTTCTGTAGCAGGGAAAAGGAATATTCACCATGCCGCTGAGAATAAGGGACAGGAAAACACCTGATCTACCAAAGGAGAGAGAAATATCGAGAAGAAGGGGTAGGTAGATTCTTGATCTAGCCATAGAAAGAGAAATGCGTGACTTGCACGCCAGACTTGAGGACATGGAGACAGCACAGAGGTGTACAATTGGTGCTGGGGATCTTAGTGATTCTAAAAGTGAAGATGAAGCTGGACATGAAGGAGAAGAAGTCACATCAGAGGATGCAGCAACCGAACGCCTGCTTAGAACTGTTGCAAGAATGGGTACAAGAGCCAAAATGGATATTCCAGTATACGAGGGAAACCTGGACGTCGATGAGCTTCTAGACTAGATTAGAGCTCTGGACACTTATTTTGAATATGAAGATGTCGAGGAAGACAAGAAATTCAAACATGTTGTCACAAGATTGAAAGGACATGCAGCATTGTGGTGGGATGAACTACAAGCTGACAGACACTGCAAAGACAAGAAGAAGATCAAAATTTGGGACAGGATGATCACGAAGATGAAGGCGAAATTCATTCCCAGGGATTACCAGATTACTCTGTTTCGAAGGATTCAAAACTTGAGACAGAAGTCGATGACAGTGAAGGAGTGCACTGAAGAATTCTACAGGTTAAACATCAGGGTATGTCATCGCGAAAGTGATGATGAAAAAGTTGTCAGGTATATGAATGGTCTGAGATACGACATGCAGGATGAGATGAGCATGATGACCATCCAAATGGTGGAAGATGCTTATCAGATGGCTCTAAAAGTGGAAGAGAAGCTGAGTCAAAAGCAGGGTCAAAGAGGCCAAGGCAGAAGTCATCCCAAAGGCAAATCAGTTGCCCAGTATAGAAATTAGAAGCCTAAAGAAGAATGGAAGAAACCTCAGACTCAAACTAAGAGAGGTGGAAGTTCACAGAGAGGGCAGCATACCGAACAGAAAGGTCAGTATGCTGACGCAAACATTTTTCCTCGTACCAAAGGTAGAGGAAGAGGAAGAGGTGGAGTAGTGAAATGCTTCACATGTGGAAAGGTTGGACACAAGTCTTATGAGTGTCCAGACAAAAATAAAGAAGGTGGGGAAACTCACATCACTGAATCACAGAGGCGGAATGTTGAGGCAGAAGATGCTGAAGGTGGAATATCGTTGATGATGCGAAAGGTTCTCTTAACACCAGAGAACGAGGTGGAGAGTTCAGTCCAAAGAAACAGACTTTTTCGGACTACATGCAAAACCAAAGATAGGGTATGCAAGGTCATTGTGGATAGTGGTAGCACAGATAATCTCGTTTCAATGAAGATGGTAGAAAAAATGGAGCTGGAGATGATTGATCATCCAAGCCCATACAAAGTTTCATGGCTACAAAAAGGACATCAGGTAACTGTCACTAAATAGTGTTTAGTTGAATTTAAGATAGGAGGGTATAACGATAAGATACTTTGTGATGTCATTCCCATGGATGTTTGTCATCTATTGTTGGGTAGACTGTGGCAATATGAAAGGAATGTGATTCATGATGAGAGGATAAACACATACACCCTAGAGAAGAATGGGAGAACTCACATGTTGATTCCAATCAAAGATAAGGAGGTGAAACCTAAAGTAAGCAACATTGTACTTCTCATGAGTGGGAAGGAACTTCTTACAGAGGTTAAGAAGGAGGAACCGCAATTCATTGTGGTCAGGAAACCGAATATTGTTTTGACCAACACAAGGGTAGATGATTTACCAAAAGAGGTTCAGAAACTGTTGGAAGAGTTCTCTAACATAGTAGTGGATGAACTACCTCGTTCGTTGCCACCGATTAGAAGTGTGAGTCATCATATCAATCTCATACCAAGAGCTAGTTTACCAAACAAAGAATCATATAGATTGACGCCACAGGAGAATGAAGAGGTCAAAAGACAAGTCCAGGATTTGTTTGACAAAGGTTTGGTCAGAGAAAGATTGAGTCCATGTGGTGTTTCGATAGTACTCAGTCCGAAGAAAGATGGAGGATGGAGGATGTGTACTAACTCGAAAGCAATCAACAAGATAACCATCAGGTACAGATTTCCACTGCCAAGGATGGATGATCTAATGGATTTCTTGAGTGGAGAAAAAAAAAATTCAAAGATTGATTTGAAAAGTGGATATCATCAAATTCGTATGAGAGAAGGTGATGAATGGAAGACAACCTTCAATACTAACAAAGGATTGTATGAATGGCTTGTTATGACATTTGGTTTAACAAACGTGTTGAGTACCTTCATGAGGTTGATGAACGAAGTCCTGAGGGAGTTCATCAGAAAATTTGTCATTGTGTATCTGGATGACATACTGATTTTCATCAAAACAATAGCTGAACATCTGAAACATTTGGATACAGTGATGAAGAGGTTACAGTAGGAGAATTTGTTGATAAACATGAAGACGTCCTCATTCATGAAGACAAAGCTCATTTATTTGGGTTTTGTTATTTCTGCGGATAAATTGAGGATGGATCCAGATAAGGTGGAGGTAATTAAGAATTGGCCATCACTGGAGAGTATATTTGAGGTGAGAAGTTTTCATGGATTGGCTAGTTTCTACCAAAAGTTCATCAGGAATTTCAGTGGAATTAGTGCACTGATGATGGAAACAGTGAATAAAAGACACAAATATTTTCACTGGACAGAAGAGGTTGAGAAGAGTTTTAATATGTTAAAGAGGAAAATCACGAAACAACCAATTCTGGTGTTACCGGATTTCAAAAAGATATTTCAAGTGAAATGTGATGCAAGTGGATTTGCAATAGGGGCAGTCTTGAGTCAAGAAGATAGGTCGATAGCATACTTCAGTGATAAGTTGAACAAAGCAAAGATGAAATACTCCACGTGTGACAAGGAATTCTATGCTATCATTCAGGCATTGAAAAAATGGAGACATTACTTGATTCCCAAGGAGTTTGTCTTATACAGTGATAATCATGATTTGCAATTTGTGACTCAATAGGAGAAGTTGAATCAGAGACATGTTAAATGGGTTGAATACATGCAGAACTTTACTTTTGTGATTAAGCATATTTCTGGAACTGCTAACAAAGTTGTTGATGCTTTGAGCAGGAAATGTTTGCTATTGCAGGAGTTCAAAGTCAAAACATTGGGTTTTGATGATCTCAGGGACATGTACAGAGATGATCTAGATTTTAAAGAGGTGTATGAAGAAGATGAGAATACAATTCTTAGGGATAGAAGCCAATGGGAAGAATACATGATCCAGGAAGGGTTACTGTTTAAAGGTAATCAACTGTGTATTCCAAAATGCTCCATGAGAGAGAATTTACTGAAGGAGAAACACAGTGGAGGATTGGTTGGACACTTCAGTCACGACAAGACATTCACAAAGTTGAATGAGTCATATTTTTGGCCAGGAATGTCAGCAGAAGTTAAAATATTCGTGGACAGATGCAGAATTTGCCAGCATTCGAAAGGCAAGAGGCAGAATGCAGGATTTTATCAACCATTGCCCATACCCGAGAAGTCGTGGGATGCAGTTAGGATGGAATTCATATTGGGGTTGCCAAGAACACAAAGATGGTTTGACTCAATCTTTGTGGTGATGGATAGATTTTCCAATATGGCACACTTCATTCCATGTCAGAAAACCAGTGACGCAACTCATTGCAAATCTGTTTTTCAAAGAAGTCATTTGACTTCACGGCTTACCAAGGAGCATAGTTTCGGATCGAGACACTAAGTTCGTAGGACACTTCTGGAGGACCTTATGGAAGAATCTAGGAACTAAATTGTCATTCAGTTCATCTTATCATCCTCAGATGGATGGACAGACAGAAGTGGTGAACAGAAGTCTAGGAGACTTGCTGAGGAGCATGGTGACAGAACACGACAGCCAGTGGGACAATATTCTGCCACAGGCGAAATTTTCTTACAATGATTCAATCAACAAAATCACAAGACAGAGTCCATTCCAGATTGTTTATGGGATGCATCCGAGAGGATTTTCGGAATTAAGGGATTCAGAACATAATGCAACTAGGAGTGCTAGTGGAGAGGATTTTGCAGAAGCGATGAAGGAACTTCATAGCCAGGTGAAGGAGCGTTTATAGAACTCGAACCAAGAGTACAAGCGTAGGTAAGATCAACGCAATAGAGAAATTCAATTTGAATTTGGGGATTTGATCCTTGCACATTTGAGAAAGGAAAGGTTCCCGAGAGGAACATATAATAAATTGAAAATGAAGAAAATCGGACCATGCAAGGTCTTGAAGAAATTTGGGGCGAATGCTTACGAGATTGAATTACCCGATGGGATCGGAATTTCTCCGATATTAAATGTCTCATATTTGTACCCATATAAAGCTGAGGAAGCAGAAGAAGGAAATGAACAACTAGAGGTTCAGTGGTGAAAACATATGCCAGTTGCAGAAAATCTGCAGATGGAGTGCATACTGGACAAAAGGGTCAGTAAGAAGACTAGGCGAAAGCAATACTTTGAGTATTTGGTCAAATGGAAGGGTCGTCTAGTTGAAGATGCCAGCTGGGAGAACGAAGTAGAGATCCATAGGCATGAATAGACCATGCACAATCTCATGGATAGGAGCCCATGAAAATTTTCAAGCGAGGGAGTATGATGCAGGAGCATCTCAAGCGAGTCAGCGCGGAGATAAAAAGACAGTTGGAAAAGAACCCAGCACAAATTTTGAAAATTTCTTGAAACATTAATGAAGTCATCAAGTGGAGGCACACTTTTATAATGTAAAAGTACCTTGAGCGATCCACTCTCATCCATAGTAGATAGAAGGCATTTATAGTAGTTAATGAAGGTAGGTAGAATTGAATTCCTAGATTAGACAGTTTTAAGAGTCGGAGGGAAAACAGATATAGACACCCTCACTTGTATTATTGTAACAATAAGTAGCATTATGAGAAGAGAGCACGGGAGAGCAGAAGCAGAGAATTGTGTAGAGTGAACCCATGTATAGAAGTTCTAGATTAATACAAAGATCTTTAGTTCAGACTCATGGTGTTCAATTGCTTTCTGTGTTGCACATGTTGATTTATATATGTTTGTTTACCCTCTGTTATGCATTTTTTCTTTGATGTGTGAATGTATGATTTTATGTTAATGTCTAAAATCTAAAGAGAGGGAGAATAGAGAATGAGTTTCAATTGTTTCTCTGTCTGAGCAAGAGTTTTCCTACAAGGAGTGCAGTGAAATCGTCCGCAAGGTGTGTGTTGATGGAGGTCAGAGTTTGTCTTTGCAAGCTCAGGAGATATAACATGATTCTCATTCTCACAGAGGTGTAATTTAATCCTAGGAGCCATAAAAGGTGTGTGCAAGCCGAGTAGAGTTTCAGGTTTTGTAACCTGAGTGAAGTGTTGAGAGACTGTTGCTACAGGGAGTGCGCAAAGTTGAAGGACTTCAATTCCTTGGAGTAATTGAGGAATTTTCTGCAAGGAGTGCATGCAGGAGTCTTCTTTAAGACTCAGAGTTGGAAAAAGCTCAGGAAGGATAAAGCCTTCAAAATTGTCGAAGAGAATCACAGGAATTTTTTGCATTGGAGCATTGAGAAGGCGTCGCAAGTTTGTGTCACAGGTGATTAAGTACCGTTGAAAAACACTTTGGTAAAAAGTTGCAGAAGTCCTTGAGAAGGAAGAGAATTAGACGATCAGAATTCTCCATGGAGAATCATTGAAGTCCCGCAAGCCACCAGATCTGACAGAGAATCAAGGGGGTTACGACTATTTTCAAAAGTTCAAGCTCAGGAGAGGCAGAGTTGTACGTCCAAGCCAACAAGGTTTGTTGGATTTGCCCGAGGATTTCCGTTTCGGGGTTTCGTGAACTAAAGTCCCAAAATCTTTGCATCAGGACTCGCAAAATCGCGAAGTGTGAAGTCCCGAAGGGCCGAAAGGATCGTGTGGGCCACAGAAATCAGCAAGGTGGACAGGGAGCGCACTTGGCGACACGGAAGTCAATTGCATCGACCGTTTCGGGGTTTCATGAATTAAAGTCTCGAGATCTTTGCGTTAAGACTCGCGAAGCCACGAAGTGAGAAGTCCCAAAAAGGCGAAAGGTCTAGTTGTGGGATCAGTGTCGGGAATCGTGTCGAGGGTTGACATTTCAATATTTCGGTAAATAGAGAATCAGGATTTCGAGGTTCGTGGAGCAGAGTTGCATGACATCGCCACTCGCGAACTCGCGATAAGGAGAAATCCGAAATTGGCAAGGGAAAGTTCAAGTGTTGACTTTTTTCAAGTTTCGGGGGATTGAGAGACAGGGCGCTTGACCACTCGATTCGCGAAATCATGAAGTCCGATCTCCCGAAGTATAAAGGGGGGAATTTCTCAAGGTTATTTGTGGGTGCAGATTTCCCGAAAGGGAAATAGAAGAGCCAATTGTTGAGATCTCTTTGGGCCAGTGGAAGAGGAAATATCATGTGTGCGTGGACTTCCGACCTGCGGGTTGGGAGGGTTGCGTCAATTTGTTCTTTAAATTCATATGTAGATAATTTTTGTCTAGCATTTGGATTCAAGAGGAACCATTCCCTGGATTTAGTCTTTGATTATAACTCCTCACAATGCACCGATGTCATCCATGGAAATTATTTTGTCTTAGCACAATTAGAGGTATAAAATCATATGCACGAATCATTCAAGCAAAGACCGAGCATAATTTTAGAAAAAAAAAGGGTTAAACACAAAGTGGACATTTCGGCATTCGGGACTTACTGTTACAGAATCACAGAGTTCCTTTGTTTTACTAAACCCCAAAATCCGACACCCGAAATGTAGGGCCCATAGTCCCTTCACATTTCGCAATTCGGCATTTCACATATCATCTTGCTTGAACGACAGGTGTCTGTAAACCCTGACGTCCCGAACCCTGAAATCCGAAATGCGGGGCCCACAGTCCCTTCACATTTCGCAATTCGGTTTTCGTGTTTCAATTTATTGAATGTCAGGTGTTTGTAACCCCGACATCTCGAACCCCGAAACCCTGATCATTAATGTAACTTGGCGCATGAAAACCCTTTATTTTTGAATTCGGTGTTTGTAATTGTCGAAAACCCAATTGATCTCTATTTTCCACAGCATTCAGTTGCCCAATTTAAAAGGGTCATTTAGATTTCATTATATCCTAAAATCTCAAATACCAGGGTTTCTACCTTGAAGACAAGCCCTGTTATCAATGCTAGAAAAAAAAATTGGATCGACATACTCTAGATCTATAATACTAAATCATTTTATTTCGTTTCGACATTCCCTATAATCATTACCCAAATGGTTCAATTCTGCCATAGCGATTATTTAGATTGAAGATAAAGATCCGAGTAAAGTTCTGATTATATCTTTTGCTTCCAGAATAATATATGCATATAAATACATGAGTCTATAAGTATAAACCTACCCAATCTAGATCTGTCTGATATTACGATTACAAATTAATAACCTTTGCCTATAGATGAAATTATAATATCAATTCACTTGCACACGAATAACTCGGTCTCGGGTTTTTAATTCAGGAGGGGTGATCCCCGAATTTAATTGCTTGATTATAAGACTTCATATAATAAACAAATATCGTCTATGGAGTCCATATCAAGTTAGTACAGTTAGATACATTACGGCAAATAGAAATAATCATTCACACAGTTACATTACAGCAAATAGATATGATCATTCACACAGAGAAGGAAAAGTCTACATATCTGGAATAGTTTTGCGGAAAGACAAAGGGAACAACCACGTTCCTCCCAACCGTAGAATAGGGCAGCCAAAACCACTTGTCTGATTCACCCCCTAGCCTAACCATGAATCCATGAGGGCGAACTTGGAAACTCCTCCTCATCACTGTCCTCCAATTCCAACAGTTATCCTCTTGCCTCACACTTATTCAGCAGTGCTCATAACAGCAAGGAAAAATTTGTCTCAACGGGCTTCTCTTGCCTCACACTCAATCCGTAGTGTTCATAACAGCAAGGAGAGCTCAAAAATCTTTCCCAACATACTTGGCACCATCCTGCATCCTTGCATATGCTATATATCAATTTTGCCCAGGTCTTTTTCCCTCCCTTGGGGGGATTTTCGCAGCTTTCTAAACCCCTAATTTTTAGGGGCTACCAATGGCCAAATCTCTGATTTTCCACTTGTAATAATCAGCCCAGAGGTAGTTCCAACTTGTTCCCCACTCATGGAGTCATGGTCTGTTGATTTTAACATGGTTGTTCCATTTGTCCTTCTACAATTAATATAAATCTTATGTTTTTATACAAGTTTCATAGTCAAATAGTTAGTTGAGTCCCAATCAGAACTTTGCCCAACAGTCATAATAATTAATTACAAATATCAAATTTGAAATTTGGAATTGCCATAAATGGAAAAAAAATTCCAAATTCGAATTTACTAAAAATGGAATTGAATTTCCAGCAAATTTAACTTTCAAAAATATTTTATTTTGGGGGATATCACATTCTTCCTCAGTTCCACCTTTCTTTTCATCTTATCTTCCCAAGCCTTTTGGAAAGTTGGTCTTCCCCTTTGTTGATCATAGAGACACGTATCTCTCCTTATTGTTTCTTACAATGTCCTAGGATCATCATACTGTATCTTGTCACTGATAAATGAGGGTAGCCCACTCATATACCTCTAAATATTCACTTGTTCATCCTTGATGAAAGGCACATATTTCAACAACTCTAAAAATACTCTTTCATACTCATCAATCATCATACTCCCAAGCTTGAGTTCAAAGAACTCTTTCATTTTCTTGTCATAGTAGTGATTGGTTAGTTATTTCTTTTGGAAACACCTCTTGAACTCCATCCAAGTCACTTTATTTTCATTAATGTGTTGTGTCTTCACATATTGATCCCACCACATTGATGCCTTTCCTTTTAGCTAATAGATAGCAATTGTCTCTTTTGCTTGTGCATAATAGTTATGCAGTTGGAAGTACTTCCTCATACCCAAAAACCAAGTCTTTGCATATTCATCGTCTTTGTATTCATTGTCAAAGGTAGGAGGCTTGATCTTATTCATTTCATCTTGTAGCTCATCCACCCCAGTCCTTCTCTTATGCTTTCTGACAGGAGATGGACTTGATCTACTGTGCACTTTTCTGAAAGAATGCTTACCAACACTTATTTATTCTCTCCTTTTCTATTCATGAGACCTGCAACTTCTTGATCTACTCAAATTTGTCTCCATATCCATATTCTTTTCTATTATGTATAGACTTTGCATCAATTTGACATTGAGTTCATCTTGTTGCACCTTGGCTCACATAAGTCTTACATTATCATCCCTATAACTTTGGACATTATTTTGCATTCCTTTTACAGTTTCTACCAAGTTCATGCACTCCTCCTTGGATTATGTACCATCAGCACCCAAACCAGCATACAAATCTTTGAATTCGTCATCATGACTATAATTCCTTTGCACATCTTCCATGTTTTTTAAACTTCTACATTGACTTTGTCCTGCTCTAATCGCTAATAACTTTGCAAAATGTGCAAACAACAAGGCTTGTTAGGTGAATTCACGAAACAAATCCATGAAAACTCTGCACCAACTTGTCAAAATCATTTCTTCTCAAGACCATGTGTGCACTAATATTCAACACACACACACACACACACCAATGTGCAATGTCAGTTTTTTAATTATACATTGTGTATCAATAATGCATATGCATCACAATCTTTGTCATGCGAAGTCCTAGACCTTTCTTGTGCACACCTATGCACCATTGTTTATTGCGTAGTTCCAGTGTCACACTCCACAATATAATAAACTTAGCATGCACTTCTGCGCATTCTTACTTGATCCGCACCATGGTCGCGCTGAAATTCCAATTTCAACCACTTTCCAGTCTGAATTTTGTCTAAAGTATAACTTAACTCATGCAATCTTCAGTTGTTGAAATGGAAGCTATACAACTTCTTATTGACCTCTGGCCCATACAAGTCCAATGTTGAACTAATGGCTCTGATACCAATCTCCAATGTCCCCATCCACCCCAGGCAGGGCCACATCACACCACATGTAGCTCTGAATCAACCTAATTGTAACAACCCCAACATACTATTGGACCATGCTACTCTAAAATTTCACTGCGTAGTTTCTACTCTACACACAAGTCCATGTAGTATCACTTGCGGTAACGTTCTCAGCCCAATTTGAGTCATGCCACACAATTATAAAAGTGGAAGCATCATTCTCTTTTTAACACAACCTTAACAAACATAATTAACTCTAACAATTGCACGCACCAGCATACTGACCACACAGTACAACTGTTTGCACAACCATCTTTTCATTGTGCATCAATTCTAATTTTGTTGTGTGTGGAGTCTATTTCCTTGAACACACACACAAATTCCAGCCTCCTTTGCACGCATGATATTTTCCTATGCACCCAGCCACTCAATCCTCTTCTTGAAGACTCATAATAAAAAAAACAAGTTTAACTTAACAAACAAAGCTACCATCAACTAACATGCTCATGCACAACTACAAATATTGGCTATAAACACCATATTTACGTGTGCAACAACATTAAACAAAGTAATAACATTTACTTATATGCATCTACCTACAATAATTAATCCATACCAAGCATGTAGACAAATATACACAAAGTAAACGAGACAAGCACATAAGGAACACTTATCTTTTAAGAAAATCACCAACTCCACACATAACTAAGAATTTCCTCCCATCCATAGACTATGTTGTTCATAATATTTCAGCAATAGGTCACCCCCGAATTGTGGCTTAACTCCACTAGGAAAAAAGGGTTCCTAGTGACAAGTTAAGGTCTTAAACTCAACATAATTTCTCAATATTAAGTGCCCACTATTGCAACTAGCCCATAGTCCCTCATTATCCATGCACCTTTGACACCCAAGGAAGTGTTTCCCTTCTCTTCTCAATAGTCATTTGGTTGCCCCACTTCCCTTCCCAGGGTTACCAACAACAGGTTAGACAAGAAGTGTATGAACCCTACGACTAATGTTCAACGCACCAAGGAACAACTCTCAGCAAAACTCTCACCTGGATAGTATACTTACGAGTCTGACAACCACTCCACAACATCCAATCTCTCACCTAGAGAGACTGCTCATGGTATTTCAACCCGAGTCCTCAATAGTAGAATTTGGGTTACATCCCCCACAACTCCCCGAAATCTTCTCTAGGAAGATAAGGTAATAATTGTATTTTCCATACAATCTGACCCCATTCTTCTCACGAGAGCCTGCTACATCCCTTCTCCCTAAATAATGGATAATTCAATAACAATAATCATAATAATGCCCAAATACACTAAGGCCAACAGTATATATATTTCATGCCTTCCACTTGACACGTGTCACCTCCAAAAGTATATTTAACCCACTTAGCGACCCGTTCCCTACCCTCGAGAACTTAGGATAATAACATATCCATAACATTAAAAAAAATCAAAAATATTATTAAAATCTTCCGCAAGACTTACGACTCACCCCCTTTTCCCTTTTCCAGTGGAGTTTCCCCCCCATCTCTTTTCATCTGGGTATGACTCTACATTGCAATGATTATATTTACATGGATAGGTGCACTGGCCTATCTGCATCCTGACTCAACAGCCTCGTACTCACACGAGCTCTCCGACATCAATACATATCCAGTCATATATATATATATATATATATATATATATATATATATATATATAT
>ML821491.1:101090-113712 GCA_009831015.1 Picea engelmannii
TGAAAGAAACTCATTAAAGGGGAAAACATTTTGTATACCTAAACACAACATCATTATAAGGTATTAAATTCTATATACATGAAATATTTTTTTAATAATATTTAAAATTATTGGATGTTATAAAATAGTAGTTTTATATAATAATGATCTAATCACTATCAATATCTAGGAGATAACAAAAATGCATATGTAACCAAAAAAAAGACATAAAGTGATGCACACTAAACCAAAAAAAACAAAAAGAAGACGTAGATGAGTTGTTGAAAATGACCCACTCATATCTAACCACTCATACCTTCGTTTTTTCCTTATCAAAAATAAGAAAAAAAAATAATCAAGAATGCAAAAAGACACATCTAACCTTTATCAATGGTGGTAGTAGAATTAATTAAAGGGAAAGCATTTTGTATACCTAGACACAACATCATTATAAGGTATTAAATTCTATATACATGAAATGGTTTTTTAATAATTTTTAAAATTATTCAATGTTATAAAATAGTAGCTTTTTTTAAATAATGGTTATAAAATAGTAGCTTTTATATAATAATGGTCTAGTCACTATCAATATCTACCTTTGTTGGTTAATAGCAACCAATAATGAAATATATTTTTAATAATTTTTAAAATAGTAACTTTTATATAATAATGGTGTAGTCATTATCATCCTATGTTGGCTAATAGAAACCAATAATGAGATAGGTTTTCTCACTCTATTAAAAAAAAAATAATCATTATAATTTAAATTCTAAATTCTAATTTTTAAATTGTGAAAAAAACTAATCATTATAACTTATATTTTAAATTATATTTTTTAATTTAAATATAAATAAGAATTTTCACTATTTTATAATATTTTTCACATTTTATTATTAATAAACTCAACCATCTTATTGCTATTTTTGGAAAAAGTCTTCCAACTATTCAAATATATTTTTGACATCTTATTATTATGATTATCAAAATCTTATTCTATTATTTAAATTTGTAAATATAACTCATCAACCCTATGTGGAAAGATATAGCAGTTTGGAAAAATGATATTTTGGGTGTGTTTTTTAAAACCACAGTCACAACTTTGAGTTTTTCTTGGGCATTATCATAAGAATGTTTATAATAATAATAATAATTTTTTATAAAAATAAATAATTTTTTTATTAATTTTTTTTATTATTTCTTTGTTATATCAAAATTCTTTAAAATACATGTTAATGAAAATAATAATAATAATATTTTTTATAAAAAAAAATAGATTTTTCATCTTTCACACATAGAAATATGAAAAAAAAATAAAAATAAAAAAATTATATAAAAAATATAAACATTTTACATCGAAGAGATTGATTTGATCATCAAAACGAACAATGATAGGCATTTACGGTATAGAACATACAAAATGGACGGGTATTTCTTGATTATAACCGACTGGCTTATGAACAAAAGCGGCTTCTTCAACCTCATTGTAAATGCTATTTACAGAGGAAATAATGATAGCACTGGAGGAAGAAGAGATGATGAGATCATCATAACAGACAACAATCACATTTTCAGTATCAAACATACAAGAATGTGGATCGGCATTTCCTGCTATGATGTTCTTCTTGCAGGCGGATAGAATCGCCATCTTGGAAAAGCGATCAACAACCACAAAAACACAGTCATTTCCCCTCTTGGTGGATGGTAGGCCTGACATGTTGTCCACTTATATGGATTCACATGGCTTGTTAGGAGTAGGCAGAGGGGTGTACAAGCCTTGTTTCTTAGTGGTCAGTTTGGAAATAGCGTTGGCGGTGAAGGACCTGATATAATTTTCGACATCATGTCGTAGTTTCGTCCAGTAGAAATGTTTTTGTGGAACTACCACTGTCTTTTCGATGCCAAAGTGTCCTGCCACCAGACTAATGTGGGATTCCCGAATAATCTTCGCACTCTCTCTTGATGGAACGCAAAGATGGCCCAGACGGCACAACAACCCGTCTTGAAGATGGAAATTAGTGACCATTGAGTTGGCGTCCAACATTTGGTAGGTGGTGGAGAAGTCAAGGTATTCCTCATAGATGTGGGGCCATTCATAGGTCTCGTGGACACAAGGGTCTAGCACTGTGGTGAGTACCATGATTGGAGGCCGGTTGAGGCAATCAACAACTCAGTTCGTACTTCATGTTTTATACTTGATGTTGAGGTGGAACTTTTGTAAGTATGTGGACTACTTTTGATGGTAGTCATTCTGAAATTTTCCTTGTGTCTACATGAACTGTAGAGGATTGTGATCAGTGTGGATGATTTTCTCCCTCCCAAGAATTTAATTTCTCCATTGGCGGCAGGCTTGCACAATGGAGTACATTTCTTTGTCGTAAGTAGGGTACTTACGGAAATAATCTGATAGTGTCTCACTATGATATGTCATGGGGTGGTCGTGTTGAGTGAGAAAAATGCCCACAACATAGTCTGAAGCATCTATCTCGATCTCAAAGGGATGTTGCAAGTCCAGTAATGAAAGTAGTGGGGATCAGCACAAATGTTTCTTCAAGTCATCGAAGGTTTTTTGTTGGGACATTCCCCACACAAATTTTGCCTTACCTTCACCCCTGGTTACTTTTTTGAGGGCCCATGTGATATGAGAGAATCCCAACATGGACCTCTGATAGAAATTTTCGAGGCCCAAGAAGCTTCGAAGCTCAGTGAGTGTGGTTGGGGCTGTCAGTCACAGATGACCTGGATCTTGGTTGGATCCACATGCACACCATATTTATCAACGATGTATCCTAAGTAATGGACCTTGTCCATGCCGAAGGAGAATGTTTCCAAGTTTTCATATAGTTTGTGCTACCACGGGGTGTGCATAACCTGTTGAATATGTTGTAAGTGTTCCACCCAAGTCTTGTTGTAGATGAGGATGTCATCCAAATACACCACTACAAAAGTATTGGTGAAAGGTCGCAAGATATGGTCCATCATCCTCATAAAAGTTACTATAGAATTTTTCAAACCAAAGGGAATGACCAACCATTCAAAAATACCTTCTTTTAACTTGAAGTTGGTCTTCCATACATCTGTTTGTTCTATTGGGACTTGGTGGTAGCCAGACTTCAAATAAATCTTACTGAAGTATTTGTCCCCTGTGAGATAATCAAGGAGGTTTTCGATTCGGGGAATCAGGTATCGGTTTCAGACTATGATTTTATTCAGGGCTCGGTAATCAATGCAGAGTCACCATGTCCCATCTTTCTTCTGCACTAGCATGATTGGGATCCCACAAGGTGATGAGCTGGGATGAATGTGCCCCTTATGGAGAAGTTCTTTGCTCTTCCTCTTGATATCCGCATTTTCTAACAGAGAGTGGTGAGAGACTGGCCCATTCGGTAGCAGTGCACCTGGGCTCAGGTTGATGGGATGCTTGACCTGGTAGTGGAGAGGTACCCCGGTAGGAGAGGAGAATATATCTGAGTATTCTTCCACAACCTTATCCACTTGCTTCTGTTGTGTGGAGATATCGGTCGCGAAGGCCCTAGATGTGATTGTGATATTTTTCTCACTCTGAGAGTGAATCACGAAGAAGAAGAATTTCCTGGTCTGAGAGATGACCTTCCTGCATTGCTTGGCAGAGATCAAGGAAATAGCACTAGGAGGGACTGCCTCGGGTATCCTGTTCAATTTCCTTTTCAAAGTAATAATAAAACTATGAGGTCTAGACTCATATACATCATGTTGTTTCCATAAATAAGGTTGTCCCAAAAGAACATTACAAACTTCGAGAGGGGAAACATCACACAATACCTCATCTTTGAAGGGCTTGATGTCGTACGACAGTCAACACTGTTGGACGACGCGAAGTTTGCTTCCTTGGTGGAGCCATCCACTAGTGTAGGGTTGGGGGTGCGACATTGTCGATAGGGCCAGTCACTTGACAACCTCTACTGAGATTAGGTTCTTCTGGCTACCGCTATCAATGATTAACTGCAACAGGGTGCCTTTTACCCACATCTGTGAATGGAAAAGGTGTGTGCCTTCTTCTGGCTCGTCTGGTTCACCAGGATGGAGCTTGGTGGTAGCAATGGTGGCACTAGGTTCCTCATCAATGATTTGTCTTCCCCTTTCTGGTTCTGACTCGGAGTCATAACCCACATCTGATTCAGAGGCTTTCACTTCGGCCACCGGCGACTGCTTTGAGCGGAAATCAACAATGTTATGTCAAGGGATATTATGGAAGTCACACCACTTCCTAGTATCTTTATTTGTATTTATGGTGTCCTTATTTTCTTGTGGCTTGGACTGGTTGTCCTAATGTTGTCCATCTTTGCTTTGTACTTTGTTCTGTGGGTTGGGGCTGCCTTTTCCTAGATTTTTCTGTGAGGGATTCCCAGACCCAATTTATCACATCTTTTGTTTGACCTTCTGCTCAATTTTGACAGTATATCGATAAGCCACACCCAAGGATGAGATGTACAGAAATTTCATTTCGTTCTGGTTGTATCTATGTAGAGCACCGCGATACTTAAGCACCATATTTTTCTTTGAATATTTGATACCCAGCTTGGTGCGCAAGGTATGGAAGATATTTGTGAACTCTAGCACTTCTTGGTCTCTTTCTTTCCATAGTGTGGTCTATTTGGTATACAAGTCGTCATAACTTCCGACAGGGTATTATTTTTCCTTAATAGAATCCCTAAAGGATTCCCAGGTGGTCGCGACTATAAATAATGAGGGTTCCTTTGTTTCCTTTTGCTCACAGAAAGTTTCCCACCAATTTTTGACATGGGGAACGGCTTTGAGGAGTGCAAAAATTATATTTTCTCTATTCGAAAAGTTATGGACAGAAAAGTAACCTTCTAGTAGATTCAACCACTTGTCTACAACATCTGTGTCTATTTGACCTTCAAATATAGGAATATCAAAGTTGATTTGTACCTTGAAGGGGGCGGCACCTCCACTTGAGGAATATATGTCGCATGTTGGCAACTGCCGAAGGATTTGCGTGAAACTATCCATCATCTTGTTCCTCTATTGTGTGAGGGATTCCTCAAGAAACATTTTGAAAGGATATCATGTCTCGACATATTTTTGTTCTCCTTCCATGAGAGGTTGCTTGGGCATGCGAGATATTTTGTCCTAAAGATAAACAAGCTCGAGACTGAATTCTTTATACCCTAACCTCGTTGGGGACATGCATTAAGATGACAAGGAGTAGACTGCTCCAATACCACTGATCTGGATTACATGAGTAGAACGAAATGAATACAGATTATTAAAATATACTTAACACAAAATAACAAAGATACAGTAAAACTGGTTTTCTATTCAATAAGGAAATAAGTTGAAACTCTAAATGCAGTGGAAAACAATCTTGTTGGAATGGTGGCGGATTATCTTTGAGAAGAGATGTGACGACTGCGCTCATTCTCAAGAAGAAAATTACAATGAGGATTTGAAGGCCTTTTTACAATAACCATGAATTCCAAAACCCTAGACATCCAAAAACCTATCCCTAGGAGATGAAGTGCCAAAAGTCATGTGGGCCTCGTTGAGGTAAGCTAGTACATCAACTTCTCGGGGTCGTAACTTTTGCATACGATCTTTGTTTTAGGCGCACGATAGCCCGTTGGAAAGGTATATCCGAGGAATACACATGATGTTACCAGAATTTGACTTCATTTATATTCTACCAGTGGCGAGCCCTAAAAACGTTGTTTAGGGACTCAAAATGGACCTCGAAGTCAAGGACCTAAAAACTAGGAAAACAAATGCCAAAATGAACCAGTTGGAATAGGTGGGAGTCCATCGACATCCATGTGTATCAGTTGTTCAAAAATATACTTCAAACAAAAATGGTATGTTCTTAGCTCAAATATTTGTATCTATGAGATAATGTTGCCACATCTTTAAAGCATGCACTATGGCTTCCAATTCCAAGTCATGCGTAGAATAGATTCTTTCATGTTCTTTCAACTTCCTTGATTTGTAACATACCACATGTCCATTATGATTCAGGACTCCACCAAGTCCTTCCTTACATGCATTTGTTCACACATCAAAGTCTGCATCCGGATCAGCAATTCTCAAAATTGGCACACTTGTTAACAAACTCTTCAAGTGTTGAAAACTCCTTGCACATGCGGGAGTCCACTCAAATTGTGCACATTTCTTTTACAAAGATGTAATTGGATGTGCAATCTTTGAGAATCCTTCAATAAACCTTTTGTAGTAACCTGCATGTCCCATAAAGGATCTCACTTCTACGACATTTCTTGGCATTGACCATTCCTCAATGAATTTTATCTTTGTTGGGTCCACAGTTATTCCTTCTTCTAAAATGATATGACCCAAATAGTGAATTTGTCGCTAATAAAATGAACACTTTCTCAACTTTGCATAAAGTTGATGCTCCCTCAAAACGTACAACACCATCCTCAAGTGTTGTGCATGCTCTTATTTAGAATTTGAGTAAGTAAGAATTCCATCCAAGAATACAATAAAAAACTTATCTAAATACTCTCTAAGAACTCCATTCATCAAACACATGAATATAGTTGGTGCATTCGACAACCCAAATGGCACCAATGTAAACTTGTAATGACCATACCTTGTTCTGAAGATAGTCTTACTGATGTCCTCCTCTTTTATTCTCACTTGGTGATATCCAGATTTGAGATCAATCTTCGAAAATAACCTTGTGCCCCTTAGTTGATCCAACAGATCATCTATCATTGGCAAAGGATACTTGTTATTCATTGTTACCTTGTTCAACTGTTTGAAATCGATACAAACTATTATTGTACCATCCTTCTTATTCACGAACAAAAATAGTGCACCCCAAGGTGACACACTTTGGTGTATATACCCTTTCTTCAGAAGCTTTTCAAGTTGCATCTGCAACTCCTTCAGTTTTGGTGTACTCTTCATGTAAGAAGTCTTGGATACATGTGTTGCTCCCGACATCAAATTTATAGAAAAGTCAATATCTCTCTTCAAAGGCAATCCCAGTATCTCTTTAAATACATCCTCATACTCTTTCAATGTTGTGAAGTCTTCCACACTTGGCACTTTATCCTTAGGTTCCTCTTACATGTGCGCTTAAAATACTTTACACCCTTTCCTGTAACGTTTCTTCAATTGCAAAGTTGAAATTTCTCTGATAATCACAACTCTTGGAATTTCTTGAACCAATCTCAAATTTCCTTGCTCATCCATGCAAGTAAATGCCTTATTATAATACTCCATAACAACATGATGCTCGTCCAACCAATCCATACCAATGAGTCAATTGTACGAACCCAAAGATATAACATTAAAATCATCCTTTGTGCACAGTCCATTCATCTCCAAAGGACATGCCTTAACCACATCATTAATTTTCCTTTTTGCTCCTGAAGCTAACTGCACCAACCAAGATTTTCCAAGATTTATTCTGAGCAAATGAAATCTTTCCACCATCTTAGGATCTAGATAACTATGAATATCTCCTAAGTCAATTAAAATAGAAATAGGTTGGTCATTAATATTACCTTCCACCTCGATCATGTGTGACTAAAACTCAGCCTGCTTGTTATCCAGCGTGGCGTAAATCCTTGTTACATTTATACCCATGTCCTCCATTGTCATATCTTGTTGTACACTTTGTGCAGTCCTCGCTTTATAACCTCTTTGAGGGAAATCTCTGTGCATATGATTTCTACCACAACCCCAACACTACATAGGTTGTTTCCATTACTTTTGTTCCATTGTCTTCGACATTGTGGGCTCTTGGGGAGTTGACTATCCTTGCATAGTGTTTCTGAAAAATGATGGCTTAGCCCCTTTCTTCCTATGTTCCACCTTTCTTTTCATCTTATCTTCCCAAGCCTTTTGGAAAGTTAGTCTTCCTCTTTGTTGATCATAGAGACACTTATCTCTCCTTATTGTTTCTTACAATGTCCTAGGATCATCATAATGTATCTTGTCATTGATAAATGAGGGTAGTCCACTCATATACCTCTAAATATTCACTTGTTCATCCTTGATGAAAGGCACATATTTCAACAACTCTAAAAATATTCTTTCATACTCGTCAATCATCATACTCCCAAGCTTGAGTTCGAAGAACTCTTTCATTTTCTTGTCATAGTAGTGATTGGTTAGTTATTTCTTTTGAAAACACCTCTTGAACTCCCTCCAAGTCACTTTATTTTCATCAATGTGTTGTGTCTTCACATATTGATCCCACCACATTGATGTTTTTCCTTTTAGCTGATAGATAGCAATTGTCTCTTCTTCTTGTGCATAATAGTTATGTAGTTGGAAGTACTTCCTCGTACCCAACAACCAGGTTTTTGCATATTCATCATCAAAGGTAGGAGGCTTGATCTTATTCATTTACTCGTGTAGCTCATCCACCCCAGTCCTTCTCTTATGCTTTCTGACAGGAGATGGACTTGAGATACTGTGCACTTTTCTGAAAGAATTCTTACCAACACTTATTTATTCTCTTATTTTCTCATCATGAGACCTGCAACTTCTTAATCTACTCGAATTTGTCTCCATATCCATCTTCTTTTCTATTATGTCTAGACTTTGCATCAATTTGACATTGAATTCATCTTGTTGCACCTTGGCTCTCATAAGTCTTACATTATCATCCCTATAACTTTGGACATTATTTTGCAGTTATTTTATGATTTCTACCATGTTCATGCACTCCTCCTTGGATTATGTACCATCAACACCCAAACCGACATACAAATCTTTGCATTCGTCATCATGACTATAAGTCCTTTGCACATCTTCCATGCTTTTTAAACTTTTGCATTGACTTTGTCATGCTCTAATCGCTAATAACTCTACAAAATGTGCAGACAACAAGGCTTCTTAGGTGAATTCATGAAACAAATCCATGAAAACTCTGCACCATCTCTTCAGAATCATTCCTTCTCAAGACCATGTGCACACTAATACCCAACACACACACACACCAATGTGCAATGGTAATTTTTAACTTATACATTGTGTATCAATAATGCACATGCATCACAATCTTTGTCATGCGCAGTCCCAGACCTTTCTTGTGCACACCTATGCACCATTGTTTATTGCGCAGTTCCAGTGTCACACTCCACAATATCATAAACTTAGCACGCACTTCTGCGCATTCTTACTTGATGTGCACCATGGCCACGTTGAAATTCCAATTTCAACCACTTTCCAGTCTGAATTTTCTCTAAAGTATAACTTTAACTCATGCAATCTTTAGTTGTTGAAATGGAATCTATACAACTTCTTATTGACCTCTAGCCCATACAAGTCCAGTGTTGAACTAATGGCTCTGATACCAATCTCCAACGTCCCCATCCACCCCAGGCAGGGCCACGTCACACCACATGTAACTCTGAATCAACCTAATTGTAACAACCCCAACATACTATTGGGCCATGCTACTCTAAAATTTCACTGCGTAGTTTCTACTCTACACACAATTCCATGTAGTATCACTTGAGGTAACGTTCTCACCCCAATTTGAGTCATGCCACACAATTATAACAGTGGAAGCATCATTCTCTTTTTAACACAACCTTAAGAAACATAATTAACTCTAACAATTGCACGCACCAGCATACTAACCACACAGTACAACTGTTCGCACAACCATCTTGTCGGTGTGCATCAATTCTAATTTTTTTTTGCGTGAAGTCTATTTCCTTGAACACACACACAAATTCCAGCTTCCTTTGCACGCATTATATTTTCCTATGCACGCAGCCACCCAATCCTCTTCTTGAAGACTCATAATAAAAAACACAAGTTTAACTTAACAAACAAAGCTACCATCAACTAGCATGCTCATGCACAACTACAAATATTGGCTATAAACACCATATTTACGTGTGCAACAACATTAAACAAAGTAATAACATTTACGTATATGCATCTACATACAAGAATTAATCCATACCAAGCATATAGACAAATATACACAAAGTAAACGAGACAAGAACATAAGGAACACTTATCTTTTAAGAGAATCACCAACTGCACACATAACTAAGACTTTCCTCCCAACCATAGACTATGTTGTTCATAATATTTCAGCAACAGGTCACCCCCGAGTTGTGGCTTAACTCCACGAGGGAAAAAGGGTTCCTAGCAACAAGTTAAGGTCTTAAACTCAACATAATTTCTCAGTATTAAGTGCCCACTGTTGCAACTAGCCCATAGTCCCTCATTCTCCATGCACCTTTCACACCCAAGGAAGTGTTTCCCTTCTCTTCTCAATAGTCATTCGGTTGCCCCACTTCCCTTCCCAGGGTTACCATCAATAGGTTAGACTTGAAGTCTATGAACCCTACGACTAATGCTCAATGCACCAAGGAACAACTCTCAGCAAAACTCTCACCTGGAGAGTATGCTTACGGGTCTGACAACCACTCCACAACATCCAATCTCTCACCTAGAGAGACTTCTCATGGTATTTCAACCCGACTCCTCAATAGTAGAATTTGGGTTACATCCCCCACAACTCCCCGAAAGCTTCTCTGGGAAGATAAGGTAATAATTGTATTTTCCATATAGTCTGACCCCATTCTTCTCACGAGATCCTGCTACATCCCTTCTCCCCGAATAATGGATAATTCAATAACAATAATCATAATAATGCCCAAATACACTAAGGCCAGCAATATATATATTGCATGACTTCCACTTGACACGTGTCACCTCCAAAAGTATCTTTAAGCCACTTAGCGACCCGTTCCCTACCCTCGGGAACTTAGGATAATAACATATCCATAACATTAAAAAATTTCGAAAATATTATAAAAATATTCCCCAAGACTTACAACTCACCCCCTTTTTCCCTTTTCCAGTGGAGTTTCCCCCCCATCTCTTTTCATTTGAGTATGAATCTACATTGCAATGATTATATTTACATGGATAGGTTCACTGGCCTATCTGCGTCCCGACTCAACAGCCTCGTACTCATACAGGCTCTCCGACATCAATACATATCCAATCATATATATTTATAACTCAATTTTTCACGCACTTCCAGTCATTCCCACGCACTTACCCAAGTGCATGCAACACAATGCAATGTGTGCACTTACCTAGGTGCATGCAACACACAAAATGTGTGCACCCTATTCTTTGATAACACCTTTACGCAGTACTCGGATGTGTGCAACACCAAAACCAGGTGCCAATGGCTCACCAACCTATATGTATAATTAAAAAGGGTTCTGGATCAGGGACATTATAGCTGATATGAGGTTCTTTTGGCTTGCGCTATCAATGATGAAATGTAGTGGGGTCCCCTTCACCCACATATGTGAATGGAAGATGCGCTCCCCCTCCTCAGTATCCTTTGTTTCTTCTGGTTGGATTGTTGTGGTCGTGATTGTAGCAATGGGTGTTGCATCAATAATTTGTTTCATTTTGATTTTTTTTTAATCATATTCTATCAGGGCTCGTTTCTTTTACTTTGAACTCGACCACCAATGATTGTTTCGAGCAACATTCATTGGTATTGTGACAAGGGATTTTGTGGAAGTCACACCACTTTAGAGTGTCCTTCCTTGTCTTATCGTTACCCATATTTTCTTATGTCTTGGATTGGTTGTCTTGTGGTTAGTCGTTTTGTGAGTTAGGGCCACATTTACCATACTTCGGTTGTTGTGGATTTACATACCCAAACTCTCTCTTGTTGTTCTTCTTAAATTTATGCTCGATCTTCACAGTATATTGATAAGCAGCTCTCACTGATGAGATGTCTAGGAACTCCATTTCTACCTGGATATACCTATGTATACCCCCACGGTATTTTAGAACTAGTTGTCACTCGAAGTCTTTGATATCTAGATTGGTGCATAAGGTATGGAAGGTATTGTGAACTTCGACACTATTTGTCCCCTCTCTTGACACAGTGTGGTCTATTTCATGTATTTGTCGTCATAGTTTCCAATAGGGTAATATTGTTCTTTAACGACATCCATACAAAATTCCCAAGGGGGTTCGACCTCAAACATTCAGGACTCTTCTATGGAATTTTGCTCACAATAAGTTTGCCACCAATTTTTGACATGGGGGAAAACCTTAAGGAGCGCAAAGGTGATATTTTCTCTATTGAAAAAATTGTGGATAGAGAAATAACCTTCTAGCGGGTTTAACCACTTTTCCAAATCATCTGCATCTATCTATCCTTCAAATGCAAGAATATAAAAATTGACTTGTACCTTGAAAGGGGCAGTGCTTCCAAAGTGGTCGCTTGACGAAGATGTGTCTATTGTTATTGGCAGTCGTCAATGTATTTGGGAACAATTCTCCATCATTTCGTCCCTCTGTCGCGTGAGGATTTCCTTAAGCAACTGATTGATAGGATCTCATGCTCTTTCATCCCTCTTTTCTTCCATCATGGGAGGTTGCTTGGGATGGAGAGAGTTGTTTTCCTCAAGAGAAACAAGCTCGAGACTCAGCTCTCTATACCTTGGCCTCGTCGGGGACATGCACTAAGAACAACAAGGAACAAACTGCTCTAATACCACTGATTTGGATTGTAGAAGGGACGAAAATGGGAAATAGGCAATTAATGTGACAAAATAGAGTAAATGCAACAAAAATTACACAAGGAAAATAATTAGAAAATAAATAACATTTTTAT